>KZ062950.1:38599-55336 GCA_002091835.1 Anopheles maculatus
AATTCAACAAATAAATGATCAAATTAAAATATTTTAATGCAATTATTTTTTTTTTTCGGTGCAATTCGATACTGGTTCATTCAAATCCAAGTAACAAAACACAAGCAAATGGCGTTTATACGCTTGGGTTAATATCGCCAAATCGATATATTTTTTTGACAGAAAAATATATGCGTAATTTTGACTTTGCGCACCATGTAGACGTACAGTGAACGCGGAAGACAACGATGTTACTAGAAACGAGTCCGTGGAATATAAACGTGTAATGACGTCTGGGATAAAAAAGGTTTAGTGGGGTTTGAACGATGTTGAGTTCCGTTTGAACTTGAATCTTGAGTCTCATTCTCTACTTCCGTTCGGAGCGCCAGTTTGTGGTTGACCGTTCTGCTACCCTGACCGTTTACGTTCGTTTTAACAAAAGTTGCACTACAATGGACCCTGAACTGTTTCAATTATTACTGGCGGCAGAGGAGCTGGGGCAGATGATGGAGGAAATGAATGGAGAAATGGCACTTATGTTTGTAATGCAAACACCGGCCCAAAATAATAATCCAGCAGAGGAAACGCAAAATGGGCAAGAGTCATCTGCGGCAGACCATTCACCACCGGCCGACGATGGAAACTTGGAATCGCCAGTAGAACCGGAAGCTGGCGCAAATACACCATCACCACCAGCCGGCGAAGGCCCGGTCAACCAGGAAGAGGATGCAGACGCATCAAAAGAATGAGCGCCATATTGGACGTATCTCCCACTAGCGTCGTCCGGATGATTCTAGCAACAGGTAAATATGGCGCAGAAGCTTACAGTGCGTGTGTGTGTGTGTGGTAACAGTAAAAGTAATGTGTGATTTTCTTGCTTTCCTTAGCTACTTTCCACCTGCATCCCGGATCGACCTACCCAGAGCACCAGCATCAGTGTTGGTAGTAAATCATTCTGTTAGAATATAATGCAACAAATAAAACTAACTAATTCCTAACATTGGACAACAGTGGTGTCGGGTAATAGCGTGTGCTGTGCGTCGTGTTTTGGTTTAATTCTATGTAAGCGTGTACATTTTGCATATGTTTATCGTGTACACTGACTCATTCTGTTGATCTAATTGCGTCGGTCAACGATTCTTCGCCTAACCCTTGCTGGAGTGTTGGATTTCTTAAGGATTATTAAGATTGTTGGTATTTTATCGCACAGACTAACATATGTTCTTGCATATCAATGTATCGAAACCGATTCAGCCTAAGTGTGACGCGCTTTACTAACATTTGGTGGTAGATCTGCCTGTCGGGCATCAATACGAAGTAGGTATTAGTGATGCGCCAAAAGACTATTTTCACGGATCGACCTGGACTCGAGTTCGACCCTATAGGAATCGAGTTCGACCCGTGGGGGCAATGGGTTCGGGGCGACCCATGGGTGCAGCAAACCATACGCGAGTTCGACCCAAAAATTCCACGGGTCGACCCGAACCGCTCCGGGTCGCTTACGGATGGCTCCGACCCGATAGGTTCGGGTCGACCCGCTCATCACTAGTAGGTATGGATAAAACGGATTCACTGTCCTTCGGTGCATCGTTCGATCATTATTTTTATTCAGTTTACTCGGTAATTCCGAAAATGTAATACAAATTTATCATTGAATGTATAACAAATTTTAATTACTAATTGACGGTGAACTGTGAATAATATAATAAATATTATCCTGCATGGAATTATGATATTTCATAATTACAATATACAGATCAAACAGTTAATTCTCAAGTGCGTCTTGTCCACGAGCTTTAGCCTGACACTTGCAACTAATTCTCTACTTTCGTTTCAGGCGAAACCAGCAAAATGGCGGTCACGGATTTGGTTTTGTAGCAAACGACAGAGATTGCCTCCCATCTCAGCAGCCGGTGAGCGCTGATTACCATGGTAACATCGGACGATTTGGATAATCGAGATGCTTCTTCGGCTGCGATGGGAGCGTCAGTTGGTGGGTTAACCACGTTCGTAAAGGAAACTTTAAAACAAGTGCGTGACACCGAACAACGCTAAAATGCAGGAGATATTGAAAGTGGCAGCAGATCTGGTTAAGGATGCGGCAGATGTGCGCGAAGGGCTCGAAAAGATAGTAACGGATGATAGCAGTGAGCCGGAAACATTACCCACACATGGGCCGTGTGCTGAGTCAGGAAAGGTCGAGCCAGGAGATGCGTCAGTTTCGGCCGCCAGAAAGGAGGAACAGCGTAAATGGCAGGATATAATAAAAACAGCGGGAGAATTGACTGCGGTAGTGGGCAAACTGCGCGCAGGTATCGAATCGATGTCCATGGATGAAGATGGACATTTGCCGCCACTAGTAGCTGCTGCTGATGTTGGAAATTCCTCAACCACTGAGGCTCTGCCATCCTTATCCATGGCTTGCTATACGCCTCGACCCTGCAACGATAAAACGTTATCCGTTTGAGATGTGATTGCAACACCAGGTAAAAATGGCGCTGAAACTTACTGAATTTATTTTATTATACTTGCATTATAATACTTATGTATTCGTATCTTCCTATAGCTCTGCGTTCTATATGCATCCCGGATCGAGTTCCTACCCAGTGAAACATTCTGGTAACGAATACTAACGAATTAATTAATAATCCAGTATACAAATGTTAGTCAAAATATATTACTAACACCCTCAACATTTGTCAGTGTCGGGTTGCTCCCACCCTTACGGTTCTCTGAAATCTTTTGTAGTTTTAGTTTTTACCAGAAGAAGTTTCCCACTACAGATAATATGTGCTTAGTATAATCTGCATGAGTATCGATTGTTCGTTCGCGGGAGTTTTCGGATGTGGTTTTTTCGCTGCAGTGATGAATATTTACCGTCGTTTTGTGTTGCTTGGAAGTTCGCAGGTAAGAGAGTTTATTTTTCCTAGTGCACTTATATTTAATACTTTTATTCGTGTGAGCGCCCCTGCACTCAACACGAATCCTGTCTACGCGAGTGCCCCAACTTAACAAAAGCACGATCGTGCTTTCGTCGAGTGCTAAAACGTCAGGGTTGTGTACCAACATCGATTTATCGACGTTGTATCTTGAGCCGCCAAACTAAACAAGCGTGCGCGAGCAATGGTGATGCAAATGTGTTAGGCTATCGTTGCATGTGCTTCACAAGTTGCACATTAGCTTGCTATGAAGGAGAGTTTTCCACAACTCATAACGCAGCGTACAGGTATACTTGTGCAAAGTACACTCTTCTTATATAGATCAAAGATCAAAGATCAAAGAAAACAAGACGAGCTTATTCGTCCGTTCCATTTGATGTCATCATATTTCATGGATTAACTCAAGTCTGTTTATGGCTTTACTAGGATCATTTACAAGATCCTTACACACATAGATTGCCCTGCTAAGCTATTCAAAGGTGAGCTTCAAACTACAGAAGGTATAGGAATATTTCAGTAAACAGATTTTCTTAATAGATCTTGCGCGAAAGAGTAAAATAAAGCGAGAACGGCAATCCTGCTAATTTATTTCTAAACCTTGCGAAAAAGGGTTCGAATTTCGGATCTTGCCCAAAGAATCATGCCGCTCAGCGCAAAACATCTGCAGGGAATTCACAATAGATAGTTTATTGAAGCACGTAATCACCCTCATTGCTTACTACTGCCACACGCGCGTACTGAACACCGGCTCCGATTGCCACGATACCACCGAATGGCGTGGTAGTGGTAGCATCGAGTACCCAGCGCCAGCGTAATCGATGGCAGCGCATGTTCAGCGACCAAGGGGATAAAGCGTTTGATACGGATTTGTTAAAAAGATGCGCCGTTGTCTAGGCGCACAAATACACACATGTTGGAGAGATTATGCGAACGAATTACTTCGTCGGTACGTAGGTGGCGATCAGGGCCGATCTCGGCGACAGCGGCACTGCGTCAACCGGTACCTTAGTCCTAGTGGGAAGGTAGATAGAAAGAGGAGGTAGTTGTTAAGACAATTATCGTTACTAAAAAAGCCTTTTCAGAAATGGAAGGACCACTTACTTCACGCTAACGTTCGGGACGGCATAGTTCTGGCTGGTAAGAACGACCGTCAGCTCGCTGCCGATACCATCGATACCGCTGAAGTCGAGCGTACGCTGCTCGGTCTGGGCGAGATTCAGTACGACAAAGTATCCCGGATTGCCTGACTTGAGCCTACAGAAGAAGAACGGTTCAGTTAATTGGTATGTTTGCGAACAGCTGTTAAGATCTAGAGGTACGATCTACAAACAATGTACAAATCATGCTAGCGAAGAGGAACAATCACTTACATATAGCTGTTACCAGAGCAGGGAATGTTAGTAATAGTGTGTTAGCGGACCGTAGCAGTCGAGAGAAGCATTTTACAGACAGATGAAACACGTTATGTAATATGTTTGGGTTAGTGTTGCCGCGATACTGTAAAGCAATAGTTTGTAAGAGCTGCTTACCGTGTGTAGGCGATCGCCGACGCATTCGCATCGTTGTACACGCTGAACAGCCCGTGCTGGAACGAAGGTGTCGCACGGAACTTTTCCAACGTTTCCACACTCTCGTGCGACACGTTGCCCTTGGTTAGTACGTCGAGCGGAAACACCGGTACGCCGGGCAGCAGGAAGTGGAACACGCTGTACTCCGACGCTGGCACGTGCTCGAGCGAAGCACGGTTGTACCGCAGCTGCAGCCAAGGTTTTTCCGATTCCCCGAGCGCCCTGTACCCGTTGATCGTCCGGTACGCGTTCTCGATGTCGTGGCGCAGCTTGCGTGCCACATCCGCGCCACTGTCTTCGCGCAAATCGAACTCAATGTTGCCGTACAGTGGCGCATCGATCGGTAGCGTACCGTTGGTGGCAAACACTTCCGGGCGCAGGATATCCTCGGTCACGGACAGGAAGCCGTCACCGTTCGTCTGTGTGTGAACCAGCTCGGTTAGTTCGTGGAACAGCTCGCCCAGCCCCTCGCGGTAAGTCGTTTCCTTGTGCGCCCAGAAGCCATAATCGGTGTGCGTGAGTGATTTGTCCGCTTCTTCCAGATTCATCGGCGATTCGTTACCCCCGTCGCGGTTGATCAGCAGATGTTTCGCGTTTGCCAACCGGACACCGCGTACACCGAGCTCGAGCAATGCACGGAGCGTTGCCTTCAGCTTGTCCCGGGCCACCGGTTCGCCGAACTGCAGATCGAACCGATCCGGCCCGAACTGGGACAGCACGTACTGGTTGTTGGAGGCGTTCTTCCAAGCGCTACCTTCCTCGGCAATCGACAGCCAGTTCGGTGGCTTCAGGCCAGGTTCGCGCCAAACGAACGCCGAGTGGGCCGCACTGTCCGGCTGCTGGAGCGCCTCCTGGAACAGCGCATCATTCTTCGTGACAAAGTTGGGCGTAATGTCCACAACCACCTTGATGTTTTTCGTGCTACCAGAAGCGAGAACGAATGAATCCAATTGAGGCAAACAATTCATCGCGTTAATTGAAATGTGCTATTGACGGTGAAGGGACTTCACTTCTTCAAGGTCGAACTGATTAAGAACACCTACCCGAACGTGCTGACCAGCTGCTTCACCTTGCCCTGTACCGCAGCCGTATGGATAAGGTACGTTTCGTCCGCGGGAAGATGATAAATCACACCCTTCGCACCGTACCGCTCGACGTCGGGCAGCTGCTCCGCGTACTGCTCACTGTCCAGTTCCACCAACGGACCCTCCTGCCACCAGGTTAACGGTACCGGGGCAGCACACTTCGGCGCGTCATAGATAATGTAGAACGAACCGAGCAACATGGCACCCCACAACGCCCAGAACAGTACGAACAGCAACCAGCGCAAACGCACCCAGAACGGATCGTTCGCGTACTTCATCAGCTCTTCCTTGGTCATGCCGGTGAGTGCTTGCTGCAGGGAAAATGGAAAAGTAAGGCCCAACAATCCGTGAAAACAAAAAACACGCGGGGAAACACCGAAACACTCCAAGGGGCAAGAAGCCACCTTTCGACACCAAGACGATTCCGACTCGTCTAAGCAGCAGCAATCACTGGCTCGGGGTGTACTTATGAAAGATTGCTTCGGCAAAAGGGTGTTAATTGATTGTGCTGCTCAACGATTAGTACCTGACTCTCCAGCTCCATGTCAATACGGGCGTCCCCATTCTGCGACGGGATAAACTTCACTTCCACCTCTTTCTGGGCTAGCTTGTCCTTCTCGGTCGGTTCGCCATCGCCCCGGACGGCCGGTGCGTCCAGTCCACCACCGTTCAGCATACGCTCCTCCTCGCCATCCTTGGCACCGGTACCGTTCTCACGCGGCATCCGAAGGCTGCTTTCCGTGCGGTTTGTCGCCGTTGCCGTTGTCACTCCTAGAGGTTGAAGATGGTAATGACGATGAGTGGTTAAATATAACCGAGCATCAGACGTGAGCAGACGGTGCACCTACGCACACGCACCGGGAACCGGATTGAGTGACAGCGTGACGTCATGGCAAAAAAAAACGCCATCACATATCTTACGTACTTCGATATTAAAACATTGTGATAGTAAAGCAATCAAGCAAATGTGTGTGACATTGTTGGGGCAGGTGTTTAGTTTGAAAATATAACCCCAACTGGTAGTTCTGTAGTTTGCTTGTCTTAAATTAACCGTAGGCTCGGAATGGGATTTAATTTTGTGCAATATTGTTCAACTTACAACTCGAAAAGAATTGCAAACCATGTTCTAACACGGGCTGATGCAACACACAGCATCATCATCCTTGGTTTAGCAGTTAACATCATGTGACATGCTTTGTTAAAGATTTCTCTCGAGCCGTGTGCGTGTGCGTTCCACGCTCGACAGCTCCGTTCTCTAGTAGCCCACCGTAATTGTAGCATTAATAAGAAATAATCCATGCCATCCATGCAGCAAACCAAAAAACCAAATACCAACCGTCAAACCCGTTCCTGTTAACGTCTGGTTCGCCTAGCTTCCTGTAACTTTCTTTGCGTTCACTCTCAGCACGCAGTGCTTCAGTTGCAGATTGCTGCCTAACGCCTTCGATATCTAGCTTCGTACTATTGCGAACACTTTCATCCATCGCGTTAGATGCTAGCGCACAGCCAGCCAGGTGTAATGGGTGTAAAGGGGAAAACACGAGCGTTTCGAATCGATGGACCCTGAAACCGCTTGCGCGACAAAGATGGCGCACCGCGTAGCCAAATAGAAATAGATACGCGTTGGCCCTGTGTGCGTCCCGACTTGTGCTGGTATCTATGTGTTCGAACTGATGACGTAGAATACTGTTCGATGTGTGCGCTGCTGTTGCTAGGAACGGAAATATGTGGGAGGGAGAACACACGGTTTACAATAAGCTTTTGCTGGGGGTAATAGAAACGCGTCAACACACGCGCAATCCAAGCAAACCCAAAAGAAGTGCGGACGTGTGTTGCTAGGGGCTCTACTCGTTCGTACCTCTTCACGCGTTTGTACTGTACATTCATTCCTTCTCTTTTTGGTAAACGATTTGTTCTATGCTGGCAAACGAACCAGTGCCATCAAGAAAAGTTAAATGGCCGAATGCCATGTTCACATATGCATATATGGGCAATTCATATTGCATTCTAGCATCTTTTAATCCCATTTATCACGCTAGAATCTTGGTTAACAACAGCAGGAAGCAGTGTAAATGAGCAACTTATTTTGTTTCCTTTGTTAATCATTCAAACAAAGTGCCGAAGACACAATAGAAGATGTAAATCATATAATGAAACCGAATGTTGTTCGTTGGATGTCAATGAATAGGAAAGGGTAAAAAAAAATCAAACAGGGTAAATTTCACTTTTCTTTTTATTTGTAGATATTCCTAATAATTATTAGCACCATTTGAAGCTGCATCACAACTGTCCAACTGAAAAATGATAATGTTCACATAGCCATGAACTGTCACTTTGAACTGGTTTTGCTGCATGGGCACCGCTTTGGCATTCTTCGTTTGGGTGTGACTGACTGAAACGTCAAACACAAAAGGGAGCTGTTTACGAATCTCCCTCAACCGTATTTACTTTGTTTGTTTTTTGTGTGTGCCTTTTCTCGGTTTGGGCACGCTTTTCCGTTGAATCTCAATCCGTTTTCCCACTTGAACCAGTCCCTTAGTGTACCTACACCGCCGTCCGGCAAAAACAAGATGGATTATTCGAAGATAGTCGCGCTGGTCGTCTTGTTACTGATTGGGCTTGCTAGTGAATGTGAGTAATAAGCGTCCTTGATTCGCTAACGGAGCAAACTGTAATCCTGCCTGTTAAACATGTCATTTTCCCTCCGTAGGTTCCGCTCACGAGTGTTACGTTTGCTCGAACCAAACCGGCAACACGGAAAAGTGTCTCAATACGGTTAAGATCTGTCAGCAGGGGGAGGACGCCTGTTTGACCGAGATCCGGTGGGGCAGCACACCGTACTTTTCGCTCGGTGCCCAGAAGCAATTCTACGTGTCGAAACGATGCGCCAAGAAGGAGATATGCCAGCGTATCCGCACCAAACATATGCCATACTGTACGCACATCTGGTACGAGGATTGGACCTGTTCCGCCTGCTGTCTCGGTGATCGGTGCAACTATTATGTGATCGTGAGTACAGCAACGAAATGGAAACGGGCGTGAACTAAATCATCTTAAACACATTTTGTCTTATTTACAGAGCGCCGCACCCACGGTAACGCTATCCACGCTGGCCGGAACGATGGTCGCACTTGGTGTATTACTGCGCAGCATTATAAGCAGCTGAGTTACGGGCAATGCAGTATTATCGCAGTAAGTTTCGAGCGATAATTCGGACTAGTTATAATAGGTGTTTTTAGTAGAGCATGATACAAAGAAACTGTAATACGGCTTCATGGTGGTGCATTCGGCACGATTTTTACAATATTTGCCTCTCATATACATTCCACACCCTATGATCGTACCCGCTGGTTGCCTATGAAAAACACCGTATTATGATTAGTTTCGGAACGCGTCAGAAATGCGTCTTTTTAACGTGTAACAGAAGCAAAACAATCGTGCCTTTAGTTGTAATATTAACAAGTATTGACAGCTGTTTCGGGCTCGAATGCTGCGAAGTTGAGTCCCGAAGCTTGAATGTAAAACGAATCCGTCCAACTACTTTTTACACAAAGCATCAACTCTCACCGTTTACATAGACCATCAGGTATAGCTGTTGAAATATATACAAACAAAAGTAATATAAAGTAAGAATTTTATAAGAAGTACTTTTAAGGAATGATGATATCACAAGCACGAGACAATGTTATGCTTCTTGTTGTTGTTATTCTTCTTCTTCTTCTCTGGCTCTACAACCTCAGTCGGTCTTGGCCTGCTATTTCTAGCTTTCTATGACTTGGTTTTACCCGTAGCTGGATAGTTAGTCCTGCGTACGGGGAGGCGGTCCGCCGGGATTCGAACCCCGGTCCTGCCGTGTGAAGACCGGCGCCACTATCGTATATACCACCGGGCCGCCCCGCTTCTTGTTCTGTTGTTTAAAATCTATGATAGAAAAGGCACCCTTATGTCCTATGTCCTAGATATGTATCAACAGGTCTCCTTCCTTTTCCTTTTCCAGCCCTGGTAAAGTTAAATTGCTTCGGGAGCATTACTTTCTTACGTTTTAAAATTTTCGTAAATCGAACGTTTCTTAAAATAATATTTTTCCATTACTTTTTCATATTCTCCCGGTAATTGAACATACCAAAGGAGGGGTTATTAAAGGTTAGAACAAAATGAACTATTTTATATCTCGCTCTATCTCTCCCTCTTTCTTTCTATCACACTTAAACCACGACAACAACCGATACGGATGACAAATATATGCATCCACATTTGCCACCGGCTCGTCATCCGCCATGTGTTTTACGGTCAAGCGGTGACTGTGTTCGACATGCCGACAGTCGTCCTACATAATCGGTATGCTCGGTAAGCACCGAAACTATGTCTGCTCACGCATGACCCTGTACGCGAACGATTTAATAACTCCATTACGTTTCATTCATCTCCGGCAATAACTTATCCGCCAATGTAATCTGTTTACAGCAGCAGGCGAAAAATCAGAAAGAGAAAAAACGAACCAGACACCCAAGCATACCCGCATAAAATGCAGGTGGCGCAGAAACGGATCCCATCCTCTTCTAGCTAGCTACCCATACGCTGCCCCTTCCCTCGTCCGCCTGCCCCTGTGCACCGGAGTACTGGTGGTAAATCATCACAACACACAGTAAACAGACCCAGAAAAAACCTTACCAGGTGCACCTGAACTTGCTCTTGTTCAGTTTATTACGGTGCCAGTGTCTAGACGTGCTCGAACGCTAATTATCATTTAAACAAACATACCACACATACATTACTGTCTGTCTGTCCGTCCGTCTGTACAGGTGCCTTCGGCAATGATCATGATCATGAGCTAATGATCGTAGTGCTCATTCGCACCTCCGAACCAGACGCGCACCGCCATTGAGAATTGACCCTCTCCCACCCGACACCCGACCAGCCGGATTGTGCAAGGGTGGTGGTGGGTGGTGGTAAGGGGTGTCAGCAACGGCAATTCGATCGAAGAAGCCGGTCAAGCATTAAACGGTTCACCGCGTCGCCTAAGCGCTCGCGGCAAGAGATTAAATTATAACACTATTATTTTCGTATTAACCCTCATCACTCCCCGAACGCGGATTCTAATCTAAATGGGTGCTAATGTTACAAGGATAGGTGTAGGTGAGATGCAAACATTGTAACGAATTGAAGGCTCGGATCATAGATGCTCGATGTTTAGGTTAATTTAGATTTATTGTATTACTTTTGGTAAAACTTTGATAATGTCTAATGCTTACACAAGAGGGGGAAAGGAAGATAGCTTGAAAACGAAGAAGGAAAAGAAACCGTTGAAGTGATCAGGATAAGGGATGTTCCTAGAGCGAGTTTCAAGGGAATCTTTGTACCCTTTCAATACCCAAGTCCATCCATCTTCTATAAGTCACTCCAGATCTTGGCATACGCTGATGACATAGACATCATTGGTTTGAGGCTCTCCTATGTAGCAGAAGCTTACCAAAGGATCGAGCATGCGGCACTGATCCTCGGGTTGGAGATCAACGAGGCAAAAACCAAAATGATGGTGGCACCACCAGCGGCCCTGCTAACAAACACTGATTTACGCAGGGGTGATGTACAGATAGGTGATCGCACCTTCGAAGTCGTCCAAAACTTCACCTATCTGGGTTCAAAAGTCAGCACCGACAACAACATAGACGTTGAGTTGCGCGCAAGGGTGCTGGCTGCCAACCGGTCATACTACAGCCTGAGGAAACTTCTCCACTCAAAATACCTGTCGCGACGGACGAAGCTGGGACTGTACTGAACCTTTATAGTCCCAGTACTCACATACGCCTCTGAGACATGGACTCTGTCCAAAACTGACGAAACCCTCTTAGCCGCGTTCGAGAGGAAGATGCTCAGAAGGATTTTTGGCCCCGTATGTGTGGAAGGACAATGGAGGAGCCGCTACAATGACGAGCTCTATGAGCTGTACGGTGATCTTACCATCGTGCAGCGAATTAGGCTCGCCAAGCTCCGGTGGGCTGGTCATGTCATGAGAATGGCACCGGACGACCCAGTCCGTAAAGTCCTTTAAGGCCGTCCACATGGACAGAGGAGGCGTGGTAGGCCCAAACTGAGATGGAGTGATGGCGTTGATGCGTCCGCCAGAACGGCCGGGATAATGGATTGGCAGACGACGGCGCTAAACCGTGAGCGGTATCGAGGATTGTTGCAGCAGGCCAAGACCGCGAAGCGGTTGTAGCGCCTGATAAGTAAGTAAGTAATACCCAAGTCCATCCAAGTTGAGGCGCAAGGACTCGGAAAGGGCTTGGATTAATGATTTTCAGACACAATGGATCGCGGAGAATTTGTGCAATAGATGTTACAAATCAAAGATTGCATCATTGGTGTGCGAACTTAAAGAAGGGAAGCTTTAAATCTACACATACACCAAGAGCACGGGACCTCACAGGCATACACCATTCTGGGCAAATGTGTTGAAGGAATCAGGGTCATAGGATAACGAGACACATTTCTAGACAGAGTGAGGGAGATGAAGAGCTCGGAATAAGAGTATATAGAAGAGACGAGTACAAACAATACAAACTGCCTCTTATTCTTCTTCGTTTTTATAGTATTATCTCAGTAGGACTTGCCGTTTCTGTGCGACTCCCAGGGGGGAAACTGTCCCGGATGGAATTCTTGACCACCCGGGATCACCCTCTGTCCTTATACCTCCATCTAACAAAACAAAGAAAACGATACGGACTGAGAACATGTTCCAGAACCTTGAAGGTGCGCCAGAGAAACACGAGAAAATGTGGGAACAAAAAGTAACCGACTCTAGACGAGGCTATGCGGAGGATACGCTCAAACTTCAAGCACGATCGTACGATAATGGCGTTATACCTCTTATTCTTCTTCTTTTTATAGTATTATCTCAGTAGGACTTGCCGTTTCTGTGATTCTTGACCACCCGGGATCACCCTCTGTCCTTATACCTCCATCTAACAAAACAAAGAAAACGATACGGACTGAGAACATGCTCCAGAACCTTGAAGGTGCGCCAGAGAAACACGAGAAAATGTGGGAACAAAAAGTAACCGACTCTAGACGAGGCTATGCGGAGGATACGCTCAAACTTCAAGCACGATCGTACGATAATGGCGTTATCGTGCGGATACAATCACACAGACAAACACTAGCAGCGATAAGCGTAGAGCGGCCGAAAATGTGGTTAAGTTGGTAGGGTTACCCTTGCCCAAAAAACAGCACATCATTAGCATAAGACGACGGGTGCAACTTGTTGCGTCTTATCTAATTGGGTGCTAATGGTTCTTAGCGCTGCTGTCACTGTGTGTGTGTGGATCAACGCGATAAGGAACCGGATCACTGTTGTTGCGGGCGGTGGTTCGCATCCATTTCGCGCGCAAGATAAACCACCCCCGAAATACAACACTATGCCCCATGCTGCCCTAGATACTGAGGTGTGCTAGCATGGTAAAACCTGTTCGTAAAACGCTTACACTGGAGGTTAGAGAATTTGGTTCTGTGGCTTTTTTTTTTTTGTTTGGCCGCAGTTTCGAATGTCAATCAATCATGGGCCTCAAAGTGCAAACTAGCGAGGCAAACCATTATGATGTTGCCCAAATAATGTAGCGTCCCCCCCCCCGGGAATGTAGAGCGGGTGGATCGACCGACCGATGTTCCGCTCTTCGTGACCTAGGTTAGTTAATGAATAATCTATCCGATACCGGGGGCAAGTAGATTGCCTTGTCGCGCACCGGTAGAAGAAAAACATGGCCGAACATATGCAAATGAGCGCGCGTGATCGGGTTTCTCGATCGTGCCTCGAACGGGCCCCGGAGATTTAATTTGTAAACCTTCAAAGAATTGGTTTGGAGAGGATTTTCTCAGTTCAACCGCTGATGTAGGTTAGAATCCGGATCCGGATAACGGTGCGCGGGTGGGGGGAGGGGGGTCTGAGCGAACGGTTTGTTTATTTGCGTTTATGTTTAAGTAATTAAAGCAAAACACGCCATAAAGTGCTATTTAGAGTAGAGCACACGAGCGAAACATGCAGCGGGAAGGGGCTATTAAGCGTCCGGTCATCATCGGCACAATGTACCCCTGGTTTGCCTGTAACGACGAGTCCTCAAGTTACATTTTTTTTTTGCAACAGATTAATTCAGATGTATTTATTGTGGTGTATCAACCCGTGGTTGAATGGGGATCTTGTTTTATAAATAATGCCATCAAATCCAACAGTTAAAACGTGTTCTTGTGGGAGCGTGCATGCGTGTGTGTAAGTGAAGAATACAGTTTGAAGAAACAATCGGCGAACCCTCGCCCTTTCAATCCTTCAACACCAACGGTAACACAACGAGCGGCGGCACATAGGCCGGATTCTCCGCGTACAGCGTCCAGGTGCGCTTGATGCAATCGATAATGCCGACGCAGATCGTTTTCACCTTCTGGTTTTTGCCATGGTCCCGGAACACCTTATGCTCCCTGGCGGTCATATCGCTCAGCATCCGCACGACATCGTCCAGTGTTTTGGGCGGCGGAAACTTGGCGAACGTTTTCATGCGCTCCACGCTCGACTCGATTATCAGCCCGGACACCTCGGGGACCGGCAGCCGCTGGTAGCTGTTCACGTGGATGATGTGTTCGCCCGGGCTGGCGGTCAGGATGTTCAGCTGCGACTCGTTACCGTTGGTGGCCGGGCCCATTTCGGCGTTGTGAAACAATCGGTCGCCCTCCTGTCTGCAAATTTGGAGTCGTACGCGTCCGGGAACGTTATTAGCGCGGCTACCGGGGCTGGCAATGCATGTAGTACTCACCGAAGGAACGTCATGTTGATGGAGCAACCGTCCGCCGCACCGACGCCATGATCGCGCAGTATTTCCTGCGCCTGTACGAAGTTCTCCGCCGCCAGCAGGGCACGGGTGATAAAGTGCCGCGCTGTAAGGTAAGAACAATGTTAATCTTCATAGCACAACCGATCGATTGCGCACACTTACGCGTTTTGCCACCGACGAGCGTCTTTGCGCTGAGCGTGTTGATCGAAAAGACCAGCCCGTGATGGTTGGCGTTCATCGTGTAGCCGGGCAGATGGCCGGCATAGCAGAGCGACGTGAACCGTTCCTCCACCACCTTGTGCTTGCCTTCGGGCGTTTCCGAAATGATGTGAGCGGACACAAAGTAGAAGTGATTCAGCACCTCGGACAGCGCATCTTCCGTGTGTCCCAGCACGACCTGTGGCAATCGCAGAACGGAGAAGCAAACATGTTTAGATCCCAAGCGCAGGTTCACTGTGGCAGACTGTGTGCCGGGATCGGTCAAACACTTACACAATCCGGTTCGTTGACACAGATGGTGGAGCAGCCGATCGGTTGATTGTTACCATCCTGTGCACCGCAGATGACATCGTCTATGTGCAGCAGAAACAGCTGGCAAGCAGAGTAGAACATTAATAGTGTTGCGAAAAACAAAAAAAAGAAAAGAGGAAGTTTCTTTACCTAACCGTGGAAGGGGAGTCTGGATTAAGCTTAGATAAGAGGATAACAAACAAACAACCAGGTAGCCAAGAATGGAACAGTGCGTGTGTATGGGTAGCAACTCTTTGCAAATAGGCTTATACACACTAATCAGATTAGTTTGTACCTAGTTTATGCCAAATAAGTGACTAATCACATTAGCGAGAAAGTCTAGGCCTATGGCGAGATGCCATAACTTTGTGTGTGTGTGTGTTTGTTTTTTTTTACATAACGACTTTTGGGGAGAAGAACAGACATTGTCCGTCAATAGCAATAAGTAATTACCTTGTAAAAGTCCACCTTCGCACCATCCGCAATACCCTGCAGCTCCCGGATGTACTGCGGGAACGATCTGTTTACGTTTTCGTACGTGTCGACGTAGATTTTACCTGTACGGGAAGGGGATGGGGGATGCATATTGATGATACCTGACTGTAGAGAATCAAACCTGGCGCACAGAAGATGAACGATCGACCTATGCGTCGGTCAATAACGGCTAGCTTCTACTTACGGCCTTTTTCGGTGTTAAACAGCGGAATGTACGTTTCGTTGAGTGTATTCGATTTCTCCAGAAAGCTGTGAATAATGGAGGCAAAAGTACGGCCCTGTTGATGGAGGGTGGAGTTAGGCATTTGGTATAATCTCACCGCAATATGGCAATGAGGGTAAGCCCTATTGAATTTGGGTCAGTTGATTAGGTTCTAGAGAGACACTTTGTTGTCATTAGACTTCATTCTCTTCGTCGCTTCGTGTTGAGTTAAGGTCTTGTGATAATACTGCACACCTGAATTGCACGTTAGACGCGATTGAGACATAATGTCTTCGTTATCTGACTGCTCGGAGCAGCTTATCTTTTGGGAGCACTTTAGTTCTAGCTATCTGTTTGCCTGAGTCGAAGCGATACATCAACAGGGATCATCACATCTCACTGGTGTGTTTGATTGGGCACCTCTCGCCCGCTTATCTTGCACCGAACGAGCAATCACTTCTAAGGTCTCCTGTTTCCAAACAGTGGCAGACAAACGCACTTTGCCACAAGGAACTCGCAAGGTTCAGCATCGCGGCAATGTGCTACACGAAAACTGCCGCCAATTTACTGATCACCGGATCGATCCGCACGTGGGGCGTCGCGTACCGATAATACTACACTTACCACATCGAACCCAACCGTGTAGTGGGTGCCGCGCGTGTACAGTACAGGGATAGCATCCCGACGCTCCAGATCGGCCATTGCGGTGATGGGGAAGGATGGCTGATTGCGACACGGTCAGAGGTGGATTGATGATGATCCTGTGGCGTCTTGTTGGCGGCTGTGATTCACCACTGTCCGGAAAAAAACTCCCAAGTCACACACACACGCACACCCACAGCACTATGACACAGGGACAGACACCTCGATAAGATGCAAACCGAGACCGACAAGACGTGCTGGCGCCTTTTCCGCTGGAGAAACGATTATGCGATTTGCAGCACTCCGTGTGTAACTCCGCACAAGGAGGGAACGCTAGAATTGATGTAGCCCGTTTGCGACTCTCACCGAACGGTAACTGGTGGTCTAGTTATGTTTCCGTCCTGTTTATAAATATTCTACCCAACCGATGGTGCCGTACCAGTGTGCTTTGCCGCCTTGTCGTGCTGCCGCGTCTGAGTGTTGCAGCTCCCCCCCCCC
>KZ062950.1:55376-70331 GCA_002091835.1 Anopheles maculatus
CCCCTTCCTCCTCCTCCTCCTCCTCCTCCTCCGTCTGCTCATACTCCATCGTCGTCGGTTGGCCCTATCGCAAAACACTCACACCTTGCAGTAGCAACACACACAGCACTCAGCCGTCTCGGCTATCTTCCCTTAGCGCCGTTGCCGCTGCCGTTGTCGAGCAACCGCGACCAACCGCGGTGATGGTGGTGTTGGTGGTGGTCTAACAGGGCACGACACTACCGGACGACGACACGGTGTACACGATTAGCGCGCTGCGAAAGAAGCGCCCGTCTCCTGCCTTCCGTACCAAAACAAAAAACAAAAAAAAAAAAACAAACCATGGAGCCTCCTTAAACGAGAAGGGGGAGCAGCAGCAAAGAACTCTGCGTCGTCGTTCGCTCTGCAACAGTGCGCGTGCAGAACACGGTCAGGCAAGAAGAGGAAATTAGTCACCTGTCGCAAAACGGGGAAGGGCGGAGGGATTGTGAGGTGCAAGAAATGCATTCGTGCCTTTTGGTACACCGCCGCCATTATGTCGTGGAGCGTGGTGCGAATGAGAACTTGCTGCTACTCCGAGAGCAACATGGCGGAAGGAAGGTAGTAAACCGAGTTTGATGCTGTTCTTCCTCCCACCCAGCTCTGCACCCATACCAAGCAGAGAGAGAGAGAGCGAGAGAGCTAGAGAGAGAGAGAATGGGCGAGTAAGGAAGGAGCCTCAGCGGGGGGAGGGGGAACGGTTCGATCGAAACCGATTGCCGAGAGGCTCACCAGCGATCGGGTCAGTCACAGAGTGTAGCACACATTGCGTGCCGAGATCCGTTCGCTTCCCTGACCTTACATAATGAGGCACGACCGTCCGGGTCCGGCTTCGGCGTGTAATCGAAGACGGTGGCGCGCTAGGGACGGGGTGGGCGCAAGGTGGCAGATTAAGAACAGCGCTGGCCAGCAATGCTGGGCATTGTGTGACGTCAGCGGCTGGGGTTTAGCTGGCCAACCGTCACATTCCTTCTCCGGTGTGTGTATGCAAATGACCTCCAAGGTTCCGAACATCCACCCAAACCACGGAGGACACATACTCAAAGTCCAGCGAGGTCCAGCGAGTCCGTTTTGAGAAGGGACTCGAGATTATCGATCTCTCCGGTGTGTTGCGTGTATTCTTGGGGCTTATCGGGCGGCAGGCCGTTAGAAGAACCTTGACCACATCTCAACCACTCGACATACACGCACACACAGCCGAAACGTGCAATTATAACCCCACATCCTGGTAGAATTAGACGAAAGTGCAAACTGGGTCACTGAAAGTCGGGGTGCCACCGTTCGGTGAAGATGCGTGCGACTAATGTTCGAACCCTTCCTCTTTCTTCGACATTCGCGGCAAAAGAAAACCACAACATTTTGGCTTTCCAGTTCAATGTTACTCCAGTGTTGTGTTCTTGAGATTACGTTGATAAACAAATCTTGTGGTTACTGTTTGTTTGTTTTTGTGTGCTCCGTCCGTTCAAGCAAAACTAGTTCCGGACTCCTAACAGCGGTTCGTGCCGCTAATGCTATAAACTGTGCGAATTTTCACGGCGTTGGCACACCTGCGATTTAGGTTTCGATGCTTCTCCACATTGTCCGATCGGCGCCATACTGCTTCCGCCCACGTGATTTACTGACTCGAGGAAAGGTTACTCTTTCTCTCCCTCTGTCCCACTGACCTCCCGAACGCTAGCAACACGCACCGATGCTTTGGCATAGTCGTGGCACAATTAGCCCATTAAAGCACGAACCCGGCCAAACCTGTGTAGAGAGACCGTGACCGATCGGGGTTCCCGACGATTGGTTCCGTGCCGGGACAGTACGGTGCCATTGATTGCACCTCCTTGAGCCAGCCAGGCGTCAAGGGAACAACGTCCAAAAGCGACGGGACCGAATCCTTTGTGTGGCAAAGTGTGCCAGGCACTTAAGTTCTTCCCGTAACAAACAAAAAAAAACCCCTCCCAAAACGATAGGATTTGGTCCCGGCCTGGGTCGAGAAGAACACGCATACCCCGTGAGGTCATGGTTTTCCGGTTCCGGTGCCTGCCGCCCCGGAACAACACACATTCATCCCCCGTTTTCGGACGCAAACACTTTATTTTACTGTGCACGACCACGACCACGCTCAATGTCAAATCGAATGGATTCGCTTCTTGCCCGCTTGCCGGTGTCTCGTCGGTTCGGGGGTTTTGCGGCCCATCACGACATCTCGCCACGCCAAACACCCCCGCACCACACACCGGATTTGGCTTTTAAAGTTTAACGGCTGTGTGTGTGTGTGTTTTTTTGGGGTTTGGCTTTGTTTTTTCTTTCCTGTTTTTCTACCCTGCCTAAAGTTTTGGGCCGCCTCTATTAACGAAATTCCGTGATCGCTCAGAGAAACAAATGGCCAAGACCCATAAAATGCAGAGTTTGATGATCTCATTAATTTAGAGCTCGCTTTGTGTGTGTGTGTGTGTGTGTGTGTCTTGCTGACTTTAAGTTCATTTAAGTTTCGATCAAAAATTGGTAGCGAGAGAGAGAGAGAAAGAGAGAGGTGCGGTGAATATAGGGGATAGGAGAAGCAGGGAAGTAGGGTGCCGTAAACTTTGACGGCTTTGACCATTTGGTTGGCGTTTTCAATGTACGCTGAAGCGTGAATTTGTCACTGCACACGACACTAGCAAGCGTGCTTTTTTTAAACCGATTGTTTATCTGTTTTTTTTTTTGTTGTTGTCTCCATTCAACAGAAGCTACCCGGCTGTGTGGCTACCAAAAAGCAAACACACGAACGCAATAATTTAATACGCCTCTTAAACAGCTGCTAATGCTTACACACACACACACACACACACACACACACACACACACAGTGGTGGCAAGAAGGGTTTAATCTTAACTGCACAAGCGGCCGAGCGTTAATGAAACCACCACCAAGCATCAAGGTCGCTAAAAGCTTCACACTTCCCATTTAAGACAATTATTCCAACGCTTTACACTATTTCACTTCCTTTGCAGATTTTCGATTTTGCACGACATGGAATTTTTGGCCTCTTTTATCTGTTGCTTGCGAGGGTGATCTCGTGTGCAGAAAGGGAGATAAACGATATGGAGACACCACGAGGCTCCGTGTCTTTGCCGATCGAACACTCACAACACAACCGTTCAATGCGGTAATAACCTACCTCAATAACTGCCATCAATTTACCATCCCTGTATGTGTGTGGGTGTGTGTGCGTATTTGAAACTAATTCGCTGGTACTGATACTACTGATACTATTGATATAATACTGAACATTTCACACCATGCGCGATACAAATAAAGATCCACATGTTAAAACCTATCTGAAACGTATTGCTGTTATCTCACACGCTCCACTCTATTGTAGGCGAGCTTGTTTTAATGACCTAGACAACAGCACACCTACAGCCAGGATGCGCACGGCCATTTGGAAAGCAGCAACAAACTTTACTAATACCACCCAACGTTTCCCAGGAATATATTCATTATCTTCCGTTCGTGTGAGCTGGCGCTGTTGTAATGTTGTACATATATCTTTATATTTATCGATCTTTCCATTATTAAATTAAATAAATCAAGTACATAAAAATCTATTTAGCATCGTATAACTTCTCGCATACGTCGAAACGGAAGGCATTCACCCATTCTAGGGCGCTTGGATAATTCACGCATTTCCCCCTCTCTTTTGTACAAAATGCGACCAAAAAGAAATTAACTACATGCGCTGTTCGGCTGTTACGGCACACGCGCGCGCGCATCTATTTGTTTCCAAGTCCTGTTAGTGCTCTTTATCTACGCTTCTTCTTTGTCCCTTCCTTTAGTTCCTTTTTCTTAACAAAATTCCTAGCGCTAGTAACGTCCTGAGCTTTTTCATCGCTGTACCTATCAACACCTGTATATATATAACAAATACCATCAGAATAGAGTAGGAATATGTATGTTTCCAATTCTGTTTCCTGTTCATTCAAAACCTTTTATGTATCATTTTTTGTTATGCAATCGGAAGTCAAATCAACTGAGAAGATAATGTTTTAAATATACGGCAAGGCCGTAATAATGAAGATAAGTAAAGGAAAGATAATATTATGGGCAATCAGTACAGAAATGCAAAGGAAAACAAAGTTATATAACCTACAGACTAGTAAGGAGGTGTGTGTGTTTTTTTTTAAATGTGCAATTTCCACTTATCTTTTTTTCCTTATCGCTCTCGCTCTCGCTCTCTCTCTCTCTCTCTCTCTCTCTCTCTCTCTCACACTCTGTATTTCTGTCTTGTATTCTTTTTCCTAGTTCTTCTAGTCACACAGCATCCTCCTTACCCGTAACGGTCCGATGGTTGAGAAATCATTTGTCTAGTATCGAAAGTAAGTATTAGTTAGGTTCGAAATATGTCTTTGTCGTACGTTTTCGGAAGCGTGGTATATCGCATGGGCTTTTTGTCTCTTTGCGGGGAAAAATTCTACGTTTCGGTACCAAATCTAACGGAATCCACGGGAGGCCCAGATCTTCGCGATCGTGGGCGACATTTTCGGCAGGTCTATTATCCACACCATCATCTATATCCAGATCGCTAACGGTTTCGTCATCCGACGAGTGCCCGGAAATGGTATCGTCGGATGGTGACGGCACTGCGCGTCTCAAACGGCGGGGCGGGACTGGAATCTGCGGATGCCCCGGTGCTTCATCCGCCGGGCGACCAACTTCGTTTGCGTTGGGCTCATTGGGAATTGCCTGGAAAACGTTGATCAGACAAATAAGTTACTTCACACGTTGAGGATAGCTTCACGAAGGGTGTTGCTTGCGGGTGGTGGAAGGTTGTTTTTGGGGGAATTGATAATTGATGGGGGGGGACTTCGTTTGCGTTGGGCTCATTGGGAATTGCCTGGAAAACGTTGATCAGACAAATAAGTTACTTCACACGTTGAGGATAGCTTCACGAAGGGTGTTGCTTGCGGGTGGTGGAAGGTTGTTTTTGGGGGAATTGATAATTGCGCAAATATGGATTGACAGGTCTTCAAGCGCAAACATTTGTAAACAAACAATACCTGTGCCGAACGAAAGAAGTAAGCACCGATAATTACTGGTTTTATTAGCTTTTTAGCAAATATTTGATATCAAATCAATATTATTATTATTGAATCAAACTTTACATGAATATCAATCAATTTAATAATAGTTCGCTTTTACAATGTCTGGATGCAACTGAACAAACAACAAATGACAGTGTTCATCCCTCATGGTCATGCCATTTTGAGCAGTCACGACCGCAAGAAAACCATGTTCCATTGTCAGCGCAAACTCGAGCGCAAATATGTCGTGGCTACGCGGAACGTAAAAAAAATCAGTGCATTTTGACACAACGCTCAGGTTTGCGCTTGATGTTTGCGCTTCATGTAGCCCGAGCTTGTAAGTAGATCACACCTGGCATCGTGCGTAGCCCTGCGCGCAACCTCCTCTCTCATGTTTGTTTTATGGTTTTGCTTTTACCTTATTTGTCTGTTTTGTCCTTTTTTTATTTTGGGTTTTGGGGGGCTCATTTCTCATCCTACGTTTGGTGTATCAACTAGTGTTTGTTATTTGTTTGTGCCGTTCAAATGTTAGCTGTGTAAGCATATATTGGGATCGGTTGGAAATTGTTTTTTATTTTTTTATTTATTTTCCATTATGACGGCTTGGCGCCGTATTGTCAAATCATTTTTTAATATTAACAAAAAAGTAACTATTTGGTTATTTTTTTTTCACTTATACCTTTGTCGTTCGTTATAAGCACATGAGTACTAATAGGAATGAGTTATTTAAGTGTCATTTTGTTTTACATTTATGAAAAATATGTCCACGTTTCTTATTTTCGCCATTTTATAACACTCATTTGGCAAAATAATACATACTTCAACAACGTGTAAACAAGATATTCAAAAAACTAGTACACAAAACATAAAAATAATAGAAATAGTTTAAGTAGAAAGAATAGTTTTAGGTACAGGCAACTGAAATATGAAGAAAAAAAAATGGATAAACCCCGTCTCTGCTGTCTCACAACTAATAGGATCCACATATTCGGGTTGGTGTATCTTGTACCGTTGGAATATACACTGTCGAACACGAGAACACACACTTCACGGACTTGAGAAGAGGCCGGCCGTTACTTGTAAAGCCCTTTTTTTGCCGTATATGACGGGGGAAGGCTCCTTACTTACACGCTTGTTGGTGTAGGTTGCGGTACTCCGCTAAATTGAAATACTGGTTTGGAGTACAGAGGCTGCGAGATTGTTTTAAGTAAAAAAAAAAAAATACGATTCGAAGAATCCATTAAAATTCATTATTAGAAGAGCGAGCAATGTAACCAACGCTATTATATTCTAAACGAGAGCAATAAAACGAATCTTTCAATAAAAGGGTGCGGTTAAAGCAAGACAGATACAGACGCTTGCTAAAACTTGTTACCAATACGTCGCTAATTATTATTATGCTATTGGCTGTGCGATATATACCTGTGTGTGCAAACCGTGAAATGTGTTTGAATGCATTGAGATATTGCCAAATGAGTGTTATAAAATGGCGAAAATAAGAAACGTGGACATATTTTTCATAAATGTAAAACAAAATGACACTTAAATAACTCATTCCTATTAGTACTCATGTGCTTATAACGAACGACAAAGGTATAAGTGAAAAAAAAATAACCAAATAGTTACTTTTTTGTTAATATTAAAAAATGATTTGACAATACGGCGCCAAGCCGTCATAATGAAAATAAATAAAAAAATAAAAAACAATTTCCAACCGATCCCAATATATGCTTACACAGCTAACATTTGAACGGCACAAACAAATAACAAACACTAGTTGATACACCAAACGTAGGATGAGAAATGAGCCCCCCAAAACCCAAAATAAAAAAAGGACAAAACGGACAAATAAGGTAAAAGCAAAACCATAAAACAAACATGAGAGAGGAGGTTGCGCGCAGGGCTACGCACGATGCCAGGTGTGATCTACTTGATGCTTGATGTGCAAACATCAAGCGCAAACCTGAGCGTTGTGTCAAAATGCACTGAATTTTTTTACGTTCCGCGTAGCCACGACATATTTGCGCTCGAGTTTGCGCTGACAATGGAACATGGTTTTCTTGCGGTCGTGACTGCTCAAAATGGCATGACCATGAGGGATGAACACTGTCATTTGTTGTTTGTTCAGTTGCATCCAGACATTGTAAAAGCGAACTATTATTAAATTGATTGATATTCATGTAAAGTTTGATTCAATAATAATAATATTGATTTGATATCAAATATTTGCTAAAAAGCTAATAAAACCAGTAATTATCGGTGCTTACTTCTTTCGTTCGGCACAGGTATTGTTTGTTTACAAATGTTTGCGCTTGAAGACCTGTCAATCCATATTTGCGCTCAAAGTTTATGCCTACCAAACCCAAAAATGAATTTGACACAACGCTTGGGTTTGCGCTCCATGTAGCCCGATCTACAGAGTTTACCAGCCCAGTTCAAGTATTGAAAGGATCATTTCAAACTCGTAAACCGCAAGCTAAAACTGGTACGATATCAAACTTGGAAAGCCAATTCAAAGTATTAAATCAACACCTCTTCTTCTTCTTCTTCTTCTTCTTCTTCTTTGATGTTTGTTTTTTGGTCCTTTCAATACTTGTACTGGGCTGATAATACCTGTATCTTCTTCTTTCTTGGCCTAATGACCTCTTAAGGTCATGCCTGCCATTTCTGGCTCACTAGACTTATTGTTGCCGCATAGTTGGATAGTCAGTGCTCACACTATGGGAGAACGGCCCAGATGAGACTTGAACCACGGTCCTGCCGTGTGAAGACCGGCGCGCCGCTGTCGCATCTACCACCGGGCTGCCCAAAAGCCCTGTATGTTCTACATTTATATACTAGCAGCTCTCATTAGGATAGCGCAATGAAAACATGCCGTTTACAGTACATACCGCAGCACTAGCAGATGCGTCGTCGGTGCGTAAGCCGCCTGGCCGAGCCAATTGTGCAGAAAACCCGAACGGGTTGTTGTCGGCCGCTCTGGCATCATTCTTTTTCCAACTGATGAGAACGTTCTGATTGTGTTAAGTGTACCGATTGAAAGGGGGACAATACAAACACAAAAAATGATTAGTAAACGCCGCAAAATGCTTTCTCCGATTTCCTCTTTCGCTTAATCGCTTACGTTGTTGTTGGAGTATGGGTTGGCTATGTTGCTACCGACACCGAACATGCTGGTACCATGGAACGGTAGCTCACTACCCTGCACTGGTGCATTGCCAGGCAATTTAGCAGCCGCTTGCAACCCGGTGGACGTTGAAGATTTCGGTGGTGTTGACGCTTTATCTTTGCTTCGGGTGGTAACAGTAGCGCACGATGGCTGCGAGACGCTAGCTGCTGCTGATTGGAAAGGATACGAACCTCTTTCCGCTGGGTCAGCCCCAAACGAATGCACACCGTTAAATGTGCTGCCGGATCCAAACCTATCGTTCGGTTGCGATTGCTCGCCAAGCTCAGTAGCGCACTGCTCGTCCGCGTCCGGTGTCTGACACAAATCGTACACCCTCTTCCACATGGCGCCCGTATTTTGCTGCTCGAGTAGCGATTTGAACGCATCCTTAAGGTCAGGCATATTGCTGAAGGGGGAATCCGTCGTCGCCGTCATCGTCGTCATCATATCGTTAGCCTTTGTTGGTTGCTCCGGTGTTGGTACGGCTACTGCTTCCGCTGCACTCCCGCCGGATTTAGAGCTCCCGCAGCAAACACAAACCTGTGTCGTTGGTTCGTTTCGTACACAGCACGCATCACATTCCCACCGGGCCGATTGAGCGCTCACGATTGCGGCAAAGTTGCTGGAGCCCGAACCGAGACTTAGCGGCAGTGGTGGTTGCTGCGGTTCTTGCTTCTTCTGTTGCGACGGTTTCGGACTTTCGCAGGCAACACAGCGTTCCGTCTGGTGCGGTTCATTACGAACCATGCACACATCGCAAATCCATTTGTTGGCCGATTCGGCCATCAGTTCCTGGAACGAGCGAATCGCCGGCTGCTGCTGATGCAACAGTTCCGGTTCGTCGAATAATATCGCTAGTGATGCTGCAGGTACGGGACACCCTTCCGTACCCTGACCACTACCGGCAGTCATCCCGATCGGATCCGCAAAGAAAAACTGCTGATCTTCTGCAATATGTACAGGGGTACGCATGGGAGTGCTTGTAACGGGCTGCTGCAACGTTACATCTCGTTGCAGGTCGTCCTCATGCTCATCGGCTAGTACCGACACATCGTCCTCTACCTCTTCATCGTCCACCGGAAATGGCGATCGTGATTGGGATGGTTCTGTTATATCAAACGTTGGCACATGCTCCTCCCGAAGCTCAGATGGCAACTGCTGTTGCCGCAGTACAGCAGTTGTTGGCTGATCGAGTACTTCTTCCTCCTGCACCACTGGATCCGCAGCATCCGTGCTTGCGCTGGTTGCCATTGTCGTCCGTCTTTCATCGGAAGGTGATGATGTTTCTCGTCGCTCGATCGGTTCGTTCACATACAACGGCCGCACATCTATTAATGGTACAGTCGGTGGATAGTTGTCCGCTTCCGTTCGGACGTTCGAACCGGATGCCAACTTTTGCTCGCGCAGTAGCTGCAACATTTGCGGAATGCATGAAGTACCGGCGTACGGCCGTGCACGGTTAACCAGCTGATGCAGCTCCTGTCCGACGCTCGCACTGGTGGGCAGTCCCTGTACATTATGGGTGCTCTGCCTAGCCGTATCGTACCCCGTCCATATCTCCATCAAACGCTGCTTGGTGGTTGACAGCCCACTCGTACCAGGTTCTTGGGCCGATGATGCGTTTACATTGGTGCTACTAGCACTATTACTGCGACTGATGCTCGTATGCGATGGCAGGGGCGGTTTGCGCACCAGAACGCTATTGTTTCGGTTCAGGGTTGAGCGCGTAGCGGTGTAGTGTGTACCCAACGTGTTGACCGCCGAAGCTCCACCGTAACACGTCAGTCCGTTGTAAAAAGAGGATCCTCCGTACTCGGGGGGAATTCGCTGGCCACTCGCCGCTGTACGGTAAGCAGCCCGACTGAACGATGGACGCTGGGGGGATGCGACAGTTTCGCTAGTGGACGTACTATCCAAGTTCTTGTTAGGTTTTTGATGCGAGGCAAAGAAATACTTTCCAACGATGCCACTGCGTAGCTGCTGTTGGCGGCGCTGGTAGCATCGGTTACCCAGAAAGCCGGATAAACGCCGCTTGGGGTCGACTGGTGCGTTGTCAATTTGGGTAAGAAATTTAAATGGATCAAACGGTTCAATCGGCTGCCTGAGGCTGACCGTCTCCTCCTCTTCCTCCGCATCCTCATCATTCTCTTCCCGCCGACGCTTTCCGCTTCCGGCTTCAACCGTTTGTTTGGGGTACGGTATAGGCGGCCCGAACAGGCTCGATTCCCCACAGCCACGAGCAGACGTTGGAACGCGCGCAAATACGGAGGTAACGCTGCTACTACCCGGCAGTGCAGTACGATGTATGCGACCGTCATTGTCTGCCGTATCGGAATGATCCGTTTGGCATGACCGATCCACACGACTGGCCGACACCGGGAAGTTTCGAACATTGCTAGCATGACCAAGCTGCGGAAACTCCCCCTCATCTCCGTCTCCTGCCTCCTGCAGACGACGACGCTTTGCCGGCTGCGTCTCGGATTGATCGTAATCGCGGGGTCGAGTTGACGCTGCTAATCTGTCCTTCGCGGTGCGTATCATCCTTGACAGCACACTCGAAACGTTGGAGCGAATTTTATCGACAAACGACTAGAATAATATGAGAGTTTCGGTCAAATTACACACGCAAAACATATATTTTATGTTTGGTGCTCTTACCTGTTCCGACTCGTTGTTGCTTGTGTTGATTAGTTGAGTGGGGTTACCGTCCTCGAGCGTTTCATTGGAATCGCCGCTTGCTGGACGTATTAACTCATCCTCTTCCTCGCCATCGCTTGGCTCGTCGGGGATATAGCCCCGCTGCGACATTTTGCTCTGTACAATGTCAGCGATTGTGTGGGAATCTTCCTTACACTAGAAGGCTCTATGTCTACTTTTCTACTATGAGTTTCTGTAAAGTAACGTTCACAAAACACTGCCGACTGCGACACACTTTGGGCTTGTAGTGCTGCTGTTCTTCCGGGAACAGGAATATGCGATTAGGACAAACCGAAAAAAGCACCGCACAGGCACACGTACATTTCCGCGCATCCCACACCGGCACAACCAGTAGCGACGCGCGTGAAATCTATTACCAAGAAACAAAAAACGCGGGGTCTTTTTCGTAAGGAGGTGGGGGAAAACTCATCAAACCGCCGGTACACACGCAGATTTTACGAGTTGTGCTGTATGTCTATGGTAACGCGAAGCTCCACAGATAAACCGGCACCAGGATTGAGCGGAGCGTGCGGTATTCTTGCCACACGCCGAAAGATACAAAACCTCGAAAAAGCTAGCGAAAAATGGCGACAAAAATTTCACGTACCGCCAAATACCAAAACGAAACCGTCCAGGAATACGAATGCTGAAGAGTTGCCGACCGGGGAAGGGATGCTTCTACTGGACGACAGTGCCGCCGTACCAACTGTCAGCTTGTTTGACGTTTGTCGGATTTATTATTTTGTATTTTAACTTTTATTAATACCGTTTTTTCATGTGCAAATCATTCACTTTTTTGTTGATTGCGCTCAACAAAACAAATATAAAACATTCATTGCAAAAAAAGGTCATCGATTGAAATTGAATTGAATCGCCAAGGAGGTCGGTTGTATAGTGGTAGCATTTTCACCGGGCATACTTCTGCAAATGTTGTACGGAAAAAATACGAATTACAAATTAACAAACGATACTTTAACATCCAATGCCTTTTTTTGACCTCAACGATATGTTCTGGTTGGTCTGTTTCCCTTGTTTGCTGCTGCGATTCGACTCCTAAAATGCCCAAACGAAACTGTATTCCAAACCATTTTGACCCAAAAGTCTCTGTGAATCTTGGCGAACGAATTGAAATCTGTCAACGGTCAATGGTGGAGCAAATGTCAAAACGGAGTGAAAACGAAAGTAAAAGTAATAAAACATCAAACAAATAATAAACAAAAAAATAAAGGGCTACGAATAAAACATTCCCATGCACAGGAGCCGTTGCCGCAAATATCTGGCAGTTAATGCGCGAACATGGTTCCGTGTGTCTAGTGGTTGGAAACAGCAAACTTAAGCTCCACATTTTTCGGCCAGCATTAGCTATTGCTAGGCCAGCAGTACGTCGTAGCAGCAACGGCACTACCTATACGCGCCACCTCCCAGCACGATACGCGAGCCTCCTGCCAGGCAGGTTGTTTACGTTCTGCTCTGATGTTAATCTACGCGGATTGATATCTCTAGTCAAAGACCCCCAGTGTGTAGTGATAAGCGATTGTTAAGTTTTCTAGTGTTATCTTACTGGTGCGCTTACTTGCGGGTGGTTGGGCTGTGTGTGAGTGTTTGTGGTGTGTGCGATCGCACCGAACAGATGTTTTGCAGATGATGATCGGTGCACTTCGTACGTATGAGCGAATGGAAATTTGTGGTAAGTACAGTATGTAAGTGCGCTGTTGTTCACTTTCCTGAAGCGTTTCACTACAATACCCATTTTGTATTTGGTTTGCACAAGAAAAATTATTTCCCAATAAGGTCGCGGCTTCCGGAAGTGAGACTAATGCCTTGCGTACTACCTAACCTTGCCAGCTC
Organism: Anopheles maculatus; assembly: GCA_002091835.1. Lineage (NCBI taxonomy): Eukaryota > Metazoa > Arthropoda > Insecta > Diptera > Culicidae > Anopheles > Anopheles maculatus. Next base: position 68,161 of record KZ062950.1, read on the forward strand.
ACTGTTTTCAACCGTGGCGAATGTAATTGATTTACAACACTTTGTACTGTTTGGCTTGTAAGACGAAATACGACAAAGTATAGGAAGGCAATCATATTGGAGCAACAGTGAAGACTGTATTCGTTACAGCCATACCGTTCGGTTTAGGTGCATTGGGAAATTGATTCGCTCAACATCCGATACGCGACGCGATATGCATCAACAACACGGTAGCCTTTTTTTTAAACTTAACCTATTCAACTCATTACCGCCCTAGAGCTGCAGTGCTGTATGACACTGTCACCAAGGATGGGATCACAATTGGATCACTGTAAAGCCGGGGGTAATAGGATTTTAGGCGCAACGAGCATTCACACTAAATTCTGCGAACGTTGCATCTCGGTCAGGTCATACTAAGCAGTTATCGGTCACGAAGTCTTAGAAAACCTAGACTAGACCGCACAGTAGAAGTTGTGAGCGTGAGGTGAGCATCGTTTAAAACAAAAACAAAACTAGTTTATTAGTAAACTATTCAACGTTGATCCAACTTCCAACTACTACACCAAAGCCTTGGCCGATCTCTTAAGCTGCCTACTAGCAGCGCCATCTGGTGCGAACCCATACGAAGCGGTAGCGGGCATACATTTTGGGGCTTCTTAAGTAAGTCCAAGGCTCCACCAAATGCCACATAATTAGAGAGGGTGTGAAAACCGTTCAAACGGTCGATTAGGTGCAGCTGTTGCGTTGAAGTCTCTCTATTTTGCAACAAACTCTAAGGTTCAACAATTTTCTCCCGCTTTATTGGAGGTAAATGGATTAAGCTGCATTACCAAGTTTTGTTATACCTGCTGTACTTTTGTACCAGATTGCTCTGCAGAGAGAGAGAGAGAGAGTGTCTCTGCGTGTGTGTGTGTGTGTGTGAGAGAGAGAAAGGAATGTGAGTTGTGTATGTGTGTATGTGTATTTCGCTTGGTAATTGGTGTAACTGTTGGTAACCTTTGTCATTCTTTCGCCCTTTTATAAGACGACTCGTCCCCGGAGTAGTGGCTGATGCATTGCCGACGAGACTGGGGCGGGTTTTCTCGCCCGATGGCTGGGAGTAATTCTGAAGGAAAAGGCTGGTCGGCAAAAGGCTGTGCTTTTGGACGCGCGCACGCGCCCCAACCCGTCGGAAATGCACTCTTGTGCTCGGCTCTTCCTTTTGAGTCGCTCAAACCCACTCATTCCCGTCTTTGCGGGCTTTTACATTTTCCTTCCCAACTAAGCTGTAAAATGTTCGACACGGGGGAGGGTGGTATTCGTGCCGCCTGAAAACCTCCAAACTAACGAGACAGACAAATGTTGGTTAAATGTTGCGATATTCCAACTCGCCAGCTACAGCGATCCGGTAAAGTTTTGATGCGGAAGTTTGCAAAGAACCGTAAGGGAATGATGCGGTGCGTACGTAAGTATGGGGATGATAGCAATGTGAAGGCGCTTTCCTTGGCGCATATTTCAGTTAATATCGGAAGAAAATGGCCTGGCTTCTTCCAAACGCAGTGGCATTGGTAGGGAAGGGAGGGTGATTCTAGGGAAAGTAGGAGCGGCACGCATTATTTGGACTTGCGCTTTGTCTGCGCTTGCTGAAAGATTAGCGGGACCCGAGAAAGCGTTCTGATCGAAGTACCAGAATGACCCCGTAAGACTACAACAGAAACCATCTCCAACGTCCTGTTCCCAACCACCCCATACACACCTTCGACGAAGCATTGGGGGGACGAGAGGCGGATGTGGGTGTGGGTGTACGGCTTGACGCATTATACCACTGTCGGTCGAAGGTCAGGTCGAGGTCTGGAAGAAGAAATGATATTTTTGATCGGAAAAATCATGTTCGAAATCAATGCCGTGTGCAGGCATCCCATCAACCCTACGCTATGCTAACCTCTCACACACTGATTCGCTCTCTCCCTCTCCCTCTCTCACTCTCTCTCTCTCTCTCTCTCTCTGTCTGTTTCTCTGTTTCGTTAATTCACATTATTAGATTCAGTTGATTTTCCCATCCGCAGAGAGCGGATTATGGTGCGGAAAATGCTCTCCCAGAGCAGCTCCTTCGCCGAACGTGTTAATCTGCATTAGGATTGCAAAAGGGAGGGTAGGGGCAGCGTGCGTGGAGATGGGTAGCGAGAGCGAGAGATGGGAAAATGGGAAGGGGG
>KZ062951.1:6284-71744 GCA_002091835.1 Anopheles maculatus
TACACGACCAAACACGCATACACACACACGCACGCTACATAGAGTTCCGGACGAGACATAATCAGCTTGATGCTCAGGCAGCATAGGAATTAAATTTCAATCGCGTCGGCTTACCTTCTCCGCCGTCGGTGGCGCTGAGAGTGTCCAGGTGCCAAGGTAGATAAACATGACCAACAGTATCGGGACCATCCACTGGAGCAGCTGCTTGTCGGTAAGCTTCACCTTGTGGGCGGACTTGACGCGGTAGGTGAGCGAAACGCGCCAGGTCTTCATCAGCAGCGCGGTGTACGTCACGCAGAAGCCCATGTGGCGCGTCCATTTGGTGGCGATGCACGAGTAGGTGTCGAGAATGGGAAAGATGGCCGCCATCTCCAGGTACATGAAGGCACAACCGAGCAGCGTGATGGTGAGAAAGATTGGGCTGGCCACCTTGAACACTTTCACCTTCCGGTGCTGATACATGTACAGTGCGAGCACGACGGTAAACCCGGCGCACATGACGGAGAAGGTGAGCAGTGTCGTTCTGTGGTAAAGGGAGAGAGAGAGAGAGCACCATTAAACAGGGTGGGACGTGATACGATCGATCGGATTTGTTAGCTGGCAAATTAAGGGTGCTTTAAATTGAAGCAACAATGTAGTTTGGGAACTCCTAAAACTTTAAAAGACTTTAAAGAAGAATTTAAAGCCACCCAATGTGGAACATTCTCCAAATAAATTCAACTCACCGAAAAGCCCAATTGTAGCTCGCTAGACAAGGTTCCGGTCCGGTGCAGGTAGCACATCCGGGCGCACACCGAACGCAGACAAACACCTCCTTATAGTAGGAGCTAATGTTGTCCCGGTACTCCTGGTACGCCACCTCCATGATGCTCCCGTTGAATCCATCCGGATGACGGAACGAATAAAACCCGTCCTTGCACCGGCACTGATAGGCTCCACGCGTCCAACCATTGACCACGGTTTGCAGTGCACTGCCGGCTGCTAACACCATGCCAGGTCCGCTAGACGTTCCATTAACCAAGCTTTGCATCACCGGCAGGCCGGTACCGTTCGTAAGCGACGCCGGGCTGATAACGCTCGTGACGACCGGACGGTACTCACAGCGCATACTGTGCACGTGACACTTGTGCGACCCATGGAACGCTTCGATCTGTCGCAGCTGCTCATCTTCGCCAAGCTTGAGGTTCCGCACGAACGGGTAGTATTGTCGGAGGTGTTGGTTGTAGCTGAGAATTTCGAAGCGATTCGGATTGTTACACTGGTTCACCTGCAGATCGCTGATGTCGATGTCGATGCTTAGAAATCCGCGTATGCTACGGGGTGGAGGCAGTTCGGAAGGAATTAGACATCGGGTTTTTGGACGAGACGTAGCCCGCAAATAATTACCCGTGCCGGCCCATCGGTGGGATTGCGACGCTGTACGAGAGGATCCATTTCTTCTGGCCGCAGGAATAGTACGGGTAGGTCCACCAGCCCTTGTACGAAATGTCTGGCGGTGTGGGCGTAAACTTTGGTGACCGCAAACCGGGCGATGATGTTTCATCTTCGAACCTGCTCGGAAGGAAATCAATTTTCATTACCGTTCGCAGAGGCGGCGTCAAGAAGTTATGATACTTGCCATGGATAGCTGGGATCGGGTTTGGTACCGATCGCAATACCTTCGGCCTCTATCCGTAACGGTGCACCCATACCACCCGGTTCCTTGTTCCACCAGACGGAGTTGGTGAGCAAACCGTCGGTAACGTTGATCGACAGGATGCGGGCACTCGTGACGTGTGCGTCGGAAAGCAAACCCTTGGCCAGTGCATCTAGCAAACCTAAACGAAGGAACCACTTACTCAATAAAACCGAACCATCCAGCAATCACGAAACAAAGTCTTAATCCAAAGCTTAACAGAAAATGGACGATTTATACGATGGCACCGATGGCTATCAATCACAGCACAACAGCTTATGGAGTGATATGCTTTACCAGTTATGCACCAATTATCCTGGACTTAGTGCAATAATACGTCGATTAGGATTCATCGGTCGTTCCGATTACGATGACGAGATTTCGATTGTACGCGTTAAACTACCGGAACACTGCAGAAGAGATAGTGAGAAGTGTGGCACTAATGCGTATTAGCAAGTCTTACGACCGGCGTATCCGGTTGAAGGGTACGGCAACAAGTTCTTTGTTCTGGCAACCGTAAGCAACACAATGCGATACATTTTCAACGGTGATTGAACTCATCATTAATAAACAAACAACAACATTAGGTTCCAGCGTTGCGGCTGTGCTTGAACCGTCGATTTTGCCGACCAGTCAATCACCGAACCCTTCAGATATTAGATTGATTTCTCGAGTGTGATTAGTGGAGCGGAGGTTGTGCTTGAAGTCTCATTAGCTACACGTGCACGATGCGATGCGGCGTTCAGTAACAGCATCAGCCTGTCTACATCTTGAGGCTTGCTACGTCAATACGGGGCCCTTCGGAAACCGTTCGCAAGTTGGTATATTACGTCAAATGAATGTGCGAACGCAAAAAGTTTCTATCGCAGTTTGGCATCGCCATCGGTCGGCGATATAGAGATGGCGATGTTAATTATTAATCTTACCGTTGTGCCTTGACACACCCACGTCCTGCAGTACGACCGCGGCCAGGTCGGCCTTCTGGCGGGCGCCGGTGTACCGTTCCGGGTTGAGCGTTATCTTTAGCGGTCGGTACAGCTTCGTCAGGCAGAGGGCGCCCAGGTTTTCCGTCGCGATGTCGTGAATTGTTTGCAGTGAGTCTTCGATGGCTTCCTGCAGAATGGGGGAGAGGGTAGAGAACAGGAGAAGAAGTAGTATCAAACAGAATGGCAGAAGGATGGGAGTAAACAGTAAAAGCCTAGCTGTATTCAAACCCCGGCCCGCTAGGAAACGATGACGTACACGCTCGCGCTAGAGAACTCAGCCGAGCGAATCGTCGGTCGGTTTATTTGATCTTATTTTCCATTGTTTGGGGAGGGAGAAGATGGGTGGGAGAGGGGGGAACCGAGTGAAAATGGATGTAGGATGGTTCTTTGTTGTGGATGGCGTTTACGGCGCTACACAGTACAAAGACCGGGTTTGTCTTCATGATTATATTTACCTCGGCAAACTTTATCTTCATTTAAAGGAGTGTTTTAGTTGTGAAAGGTGATTTTGTGTGTGTGTGTACCAGGTGAAAGGAAACTACCAAATTGCCACAACTGACGTGCGCAAGGCAATACAGGTGTGTGTGAAAAATCTAAGTTGAAAGCTGTCCTAACTATACGGTACGGTCTATGAGCATAGTTGAACAGGTGACATGCATGAAAGGTGGTAGTTTAAAATTCATAACCTTCGTGACGTTTCGTTTTAGCTACGGAGATGTTGGGGGGCATAATATTTTCCTTTTAAATAAATAATCCTTTACCGTCCAATTGAGGGCCGAGTGACCAGCAAACCTGTACCGGTGAGTGATTGTTTTCTCTGTATAGATTCTGCACTATGGCTCTGTGTGGATTTAGTAAAGTTTTTGTGGCTTGCTGGAGCATTGAAATGGAAGGATACGGTTGGCTTGGTACGGGACCCTCGCAGCCTAAACCACCGATGACCATAGACCGATCCGAGCATTCAAAAGTTGGTCACCTGCGGGTAGAAGTCAGTCTATCCGGATAGGCGACGCCCTAACGAATTCAAACCTGAGTTTGTTTATTCATCACCAATCCCGATGGGGGTCTTTTGTTGGCTGATTCCAGAGGGAACTGAACCAAAGAAAAGTCTTGGTCGATTCAGCCGACAACCACCTGTGTCTGTGGTTCGTGATGATGTATTAGCAGTTTGACAGTAGCAGCTTCTTGCATCACGTTTTCCTAGTGTGACGTTTTCTTATCAACCCAACCAAGGATTAAGACTTCTCTTGGTAGAATTCTGACGCTTCTACCAAGAGAATTCTGTAGCAAAAAGTAGGAAAGCTTCCAACATTCCCTCATCTCCTGCTTCCAGAGAGTATAACCCCATCTTACCAAGGTATGATCGAAAGCTGTTCATCCATTTTTTTCTCGGTTTTTCGTTTCTGTCATCCCAACATTGCACAAACACAGCACGAAGCGCATCCTTCTTGTGGCCGAGATTTAGCGACTACCGCAGGCGGGGATTCCTCTTTTTTTTTGCCCCATCAAAAGCACTCCTGATTTATTCACCGACGGGCGAGAAAAAACCCTTCGCCCATTTACCTTTGAATGGTGATTCGTTGTCGGGCTGTGGCGTAGGCTGTGCTCGTACCCTAGAGGCACGTTTATTGAAATGCCCCGTGGGAATGCTGATGCTCTCATCTTTGGTGTTTTCCCCCAGGGGAGACCGCTGTTGTTGCTGTTGATGTGGCACACTTTTCCGCAGCGAAACTAATCAACGCGTCGAATGAAATATTAATCGAGTTCTTGGGGTTTGGAGATGGATGGAGGACACGAGCGCACGCCTTTACGGATTTTTCTCGCTCGGTCTATGTCTTTTGTCTTTTTGTCCGCTGCGAAAGAAAGCTCGCTAAAGTGGCACACATACACACAGGAGGGAAGAGACGTTATGGGACCACCACTGGGGAAAGCCGTCGACGACACTTCAATCGATTAGCATCCGTTTCCGATTTCACATTCAAGCACACGCCACACACGATAGTTTCAGGACGTGATGATGGAGGCTGAATGTCGGTGCGTTTGTGTGTATGTGTGTGGCGCACGCTGTGCTAATAAAGCACGAGATTGTGCAGAAATTGGCTCTGACGAGATTTCCTTCTACGCGCTTAAAGCGGATGCGGTTAACGATCTTGATCCGGTGGTGTGGTGGCAGACGCGCCGAGAATGTGCCCGTTCTGAAAGTAAATGCTTATCGTGCGGTTCCAGTGCAGAAAGAAGCGCCAGACAAGCGAGCCAATGTTAGATAGGAAGCTAATTTCCGTACGTGTGTGTGTGTGTGTTTGTGTGCATGGGTATTTAAGTGGCTTTGAGCGCTAAATAAGAAGCGAAAGGACGCGGTTTGAAGCGTTTCGCTTCACAAAAACGGAAACGATTTTCGTGCCGACTGGCAGGCACAAAATGGTTCGAGAAAAAAAAAGATGGCAAAACCTCGTGGGGCAACACACGTTTGCGAGCGCGTGACATTCGGCAAGGATTCAGCTGGAGCCGGTCGGTGGGTTCCCTTACGCTCGACACATCGTTCGACTTTGGTTGAAGTTTGAATATTTTATGTAGCCAATTCCCGGCTGCCACCGTATTTTTTGGTGTGCAAATACCGTGCGCCGTACCCCACAGCACAAGTACATAAAGATGACTGCGTTAAAACCAGGTCGGACATCTTTGATGTGTTCCGGTGAAAGCTGGAAGCCGCTGTTGGAGTTGGAACTGATGTTTTACTTTACTTTTTTGGTCGGAATTTTGACTTTCCAGGAAGCTCATTTTGGCCTCATGTGAGCATTGCAGGGAGTACTTCTGCGTTTACGATTGTGCCCGTTTCCTTAAATATTTCATTAACGCTCTGTCCATGAGCGTAAAATGCGCATCGTAAAGCGGTATGACTTTCTATTAAAGTGTCTGACAGCATTAGAAAAAGGGAACGCAACATCATTACGCACATTTACGCGCTTGGCATCTGTAGCGTGCGGATGAAGGTAGCTTTTTATTTGACGCCGCTTTCCAACAATTTCCCACCGGAACAGGTCTTTACGGGAAGAGATTTATTTATGAGCACAATCTATTACCATTTGCTGGTGTTGCATATTTAATGGAATTCCGTTTTGAATGTGCACGGTTAGCACGATTAGGATGTTTAATTACATATTCTGCTTTGAACATTAAACTTGGGGGGGATTTGGATATTCGAGATTTTGTCAGTCCTTGTATAAATATGTAGCGTACCCTTGTCTGACGATGAAGGTGAAGGAGTAACGTGTTTTGAATGTAATATTATAATAACTGTCAGCATTTTGCTTTTAGACCATGTCACCTGTCACTGTACTCTACAAAAATGTCTAAAAAGGTATTATTATTCTCATCTTCATCAGACAAACTTAATTGTTGTTAGAGGAACAACAAACCGCTTAGGTGTTCCTTGGTTTGCTAGGCCATTTAGTGTCTTTTTTAAGGTTTACTAGACCGAAACAATCTCAAAACATGGTATCTTTCGTTGTAATCTCAGGATACTATATTTTCGAGGTGTCCGATCGCTTGTACCAGCTTGAATGGATGAGCAAAACTGATGCTCTGCTTTTCAGTTCAATAATTTGGTATTTTTCGTGTATTCTAGACTATTAAACTAACGCCTACGTATTCATTAACTTGCAACATCAAACATGTGAACGCGTGTTTTATGGACGGAGAAATACTGTATCAATCCAGTTATTCCCCATAAAAAAAAGTCTAAGGAAGTTTTACTAGAGGATCTATCGATTGTGAGAATTCTTGAGGCCTTGTCACAAGATTGAAATTTGATCAGTGGCTGCTTTCATTCTAATAAAAAAACTTGGCTGATTATACGTTTCCCAATATTCATTAAACAGCATTAAGAGCTAAATAAAAATAACAAACAGCTAATAATTGGTGACAGATAGTCTCACCGTATATCGGAGTTATCCTAACACCCTTCTGTGCGGAAAAACGACGGTGAAAGGCCATTTAACACGATTTTAAGACATCTTAAGACACGATGGTCTAATTATTGGGAAGCTTTAACACTTGAAAAATGTATAAGGGATAGTAATTTAACATCTACTGAATGTTTAAAGTATGACTTAGTTAACCCTCTAGTTCCCAACCTCGCCTTTACGCGGGCTTCAGAAAAATAGATACAAAATGAGTAAAATATTTTTTTTGTTGCTCCCAATCAAACCCAATCCCCGGCTACACCAAGCGTAAACTTGAGCGTAAATCTAAATTTTGACAGAAAAATATGTCAAAAAATTTACGCTTCGTTTATCGGGGGTGCGTAAATCGAATATATCAAAATCAAACAAATTCATTATTATAGACATCCATTTTAAATTGATTCTTTAAATTATGAAACAGGCACAGCACTGGCCCCAATATTGATGTTTATATTGATTTCATCTTCTTTTTCTGAAAATTTGATCCTTCAAAAGTTTACGCTTTGAGTTTGTAGCTCTTGAAGCTACAAACTTTTTGACGTAACTTTTGTACATTCCCCTCCAAATCAAGCGTAATTTTTTCAGTTTACGCTTGGTGTACCCCCGGCTTGACAGCGGTTCAAAGTTGCAATTTTGTGAAAATAGTGCAAAAAACTATTTCAAAAACGGCAATTTGTTTTTTAATTTGATTTTTCATACTTTTTTAAGTACTCAACAGGAATAAAATTAATAAATAGGATGATAACGACATTTTATTTGTGATTGGTATAAGTTTTTATCAATAGCAATACGGCCAGGCCGTTCTATATGAATAAAAAAAAAGAAGTTTTTATCAACAATTTCTCTAAAATTTACATTGTTATTATACCTACAAAAAAATAGGCGTAAAAAAAATTGAAATGCGAATATATTTTTTTTTGGACCTAAGATGCCCAATACCCGGCGATAAATGCGACAGCGGCGCCAGTCTTCACATGGCAGGACCGGGGTTCAAGTCTCATCTGGGCCGTTCCCCCATAGTGAGAATTGACTATCCAACTATGCGGTAACAATAAGTCTAGTAAGCCAGAAATGGCAGGCATGACCTAAGAGAAGAGGTCGTTAGGCCAAGAAAAAAGAAAATGCCCAATTCCGCCTTCAGGTTTCATTAATGTTATGAATTGAGGATATGCATTTCGTTTTCCTCCACAAAATCTAGTTAAAGCAATTTTTGCACGCAAAATAAAAACTTGGGAACTAGAGGGTTAAAGACTAATTATTTACATATTGGAATGGCACGTTTATTGTCATCAACACCTTCGCCAATCAACGAAGAAGGACGCTTCTTCGAGAAGTTTAAAACACTATTATCGCTACTATTTCTAAGCAAAACCGAAGCTGTAGAACATCCTGAAAAGAAAGTCTCACGAAGCGTGGCCCAAGAAGCTTTTACCTTCCAACTGTTAATTGAATGAAGCGTTTAATTTAATCATAGCTTCCCACCAAGAAAACCGTGTTTCTGCTAACAACCGTCAACGAGTGAGTTAAAAGACGCCATTTACCATCGGAACTGGCACGTTAGTTCCGTAGAGTTTAGGGACATTTAGAAATTTTTAATCAACATAAGTTAAACTCAGGACAATTTTCTACAAATTTCTATTGCTATAAGAAAGTTAGCAAACGATACCCGGCTGGTACACGTAATACAGTCCAAAACATTGGAACAGCACTACTAAAAGCTGTTGCGTTAGTTTCCGTGATCGATAGGAAACTTGATGCGTTACAGGATAATTTTGTTACCGCTAATCCACTGCGAGGAAGGAAGCGAAAGTCTGTTCTTCACAGACTCAAGGACGCTACGGTCTATGATTGATGATGATGATGATGATGATGGTAATGATGGCGCTAGTGATGGCTTACCTCCGTCGGTGTTACGGTGTGACGCTCGGTGTAGATGGACGACGCTCCACCAACCATACCGTCCTGCTCGACCGGGATGGGTACATCGGCACCCATCCCCACACTACCACCCACTGCGCCGGCGTCCCCGATGCTACTTCCATCGCTTGTTTTTAAACCACTTGGCGGGACAGAGCCGGCGCACCAGCTTTGTGCTAACAAATTCAATATAATGACGATTCTCCATCTCCAGGCTATGGCTAACCAGGGCCATAACGCAATTTTATGCATCGCGATGAGTCATGGGACCTGTGCGGTGAGAAGGGAAGAGAAGAAGAAGAAGAAGGAAAGAGAAGATAAAATAAAACACAAACATTGCGAATGAAATTTGCCTCACTAATGGTTTTGTGTGTAACGCAATTTATGGAAAGCGCTTGGTGTGGGTGCCGCAAGAACAGCGCTACCGTCAGATTAAACACAAACACAAAACATAAAAGGTCAATAAGTTGCAGCAAACAGGCACATTTACCCGCCTGAAATTGACTTTTTCCTCTCTCTCTCTCTCTCTCTCTGTTGAAGAAATGCAACTTTCATAAATGAAAGTACAAATTAGGGACATGAATTTTCAAAATTTTATAACATTTCTTCAGATGAAACACATAACCTTGAACTCCGTTTGCTCAGGAAACAAAGCCGTTGCAAGGCGAGAATAGCAGATACATGTCAAAAGGAATGCCTACTTCCGTTTCATTAAGCCACGACCGTAAACGCGTTTGGCCTGTGGGCTACTGTTGGGCATGCCAGAACGATTAGTACCACTGATGATGGTCATTCGTGCCGACGGTTCGTTATCCATCCAGCGGCGTTCCATTCCATGTGCAAGGAGCAGATCTTTCGTTCCGCCACCGCCGTAAAATGCCTTTGTAGGCGGGTTGCCGAGGTTGCACAGGAAATGAGATAACAAAAAGAAACAAAGCAAAACACCTACTCCAAGGTGACCGAGCGACACATTCCCGTGAAGCGTACGCGCTCTGTGAACTGCAGTCAGTATCGATAAGATTTCCACACGGATGCTTCACCATTGGCGTGATCCTACCGTGCGATAGGAGAGATGCACAAACGCTCGGTGCTCCCCGTTACAAACTTCACCACGAACGCAGAGCGACATGAAGACCGAACCGCCTGTTCGCCAGTGTTCTAATCAGTGTGGAAAATAAATTAAATTTTCTTTCACCGCTACCGCCTGCAGCCCGGCTGGCTGTAAAGATGGTTTGCGACGGCCGAGATTGATGGTTCCAATGATTGCCCGCCTGCCAGCCGGGACGCGACAGTACGTACCGATGTTTTTGCGCTACACTACGAACGCCGAACGAAACGGCGGTCGAGCTTTTTGAAACGTGATAAAATGGTCGGGAAAGTGTTTGTTGCCCGTTGGTTCAAATTCTTGTCACCTCGGTATGGCGCTCAGGTATGGCTGGACGTGAGACACTTTACACGGTGGGTGTGTGTTATTTGAGTTGCGCCAATGTAACGTTTCGTGTATCGTCGGCGCAGTGCTGGCAGGTACGTGGTTGGGTAAAATGCTCGGATAGCTGGTGCATGGTGCAAAAAGATTCGTTTTAATTATTTTCCCAGCTTATGTTTCTTTAAATTAATTTAATGGTGTAGAGTTACTAAGTAAGACTTACAGAAAACAGCAAGATTGTTTGATACAGAACAACGTTTTAAGTTACTGGGTGTCCAAAAGGGTAGAAAATAAAATATTAGATGTTGGTGGTGTTAAGATATTCTGACTCCTCGCACATCAATTTAAAGAATTTCCGTAACAAAATGTTGAAGCATATTGAAGCATACTTGCATGAAAGTGATTATCTTTTTGTGTACAATAATCTCGAATTTGTTACGGGAAGGGGATATCTTGGCGGCATTTTTTGCGAAGCTTGAAAAGCTAGGAGTATCTTACATGGCTGTGAGATGGATACGCTCCTACCTGACCCAACGCACATACCGGGTAAAGCTGATGAATAATTTGTCTCGCAGTATTTCGTGCATCTCCGGTGTCCCACAGGGGAGCAATCTGGGACCGCTTCTATTCTCGCTGTATGTGAACGATGTGACTATTCTTTTGTCTAAATATGATGTTTTGCTGTTCGCTGATGACGTGAAACTATACGCAGCAGTGAAAGATACACATGACTGCCGACGACTGCAGCAAGCGTTGGACATCTTTCGTTCGTGGTGTATTCGAAATGTCCTGTCCCTGTGTGTTGATAAATGTCGTGTAATTTCGTTCACTAGAACCAGACATAACCTAATGTTTAACTATAAAATAGACAACCACACACTGGAACGCACCAGTTGCATTAGAGACCTGGGAATCCTGCTAGATAGTCGTCTTAGCTTTAGGCCTCAAATCGAGTCGGTGATTACAAGAGCAAACCAAATGTTAGGCCTTATACGTCGTATTGCAAAAGAATTTCATGACCCTTTGACGATAAAAGCTCTCTATTGCTCCCTGGTGAGATCTGTTCTTGAATACGCTAGTATAGTCTGGAGTCCTTCCGCCGAAATATGGTCGGCGCGTATAGAAGCAATCCAACGAAAACTCACGCGATTTGCAATAAGGCTACTCCCTTGGAGAGACGGAGACACTCGTCCATCGTATGAAGCTAGGTGTTTATTGTTAGGCATCCAACCATTATCTGTTCGTCGGAGAATTTCTCAATGTCTTTTTGTAGCCGGCCTTCTTGACAACTCGATCGACGCTCCTAATGTTTTAAGTTTATTAACATTTTCGGCACCGGTAAGAACACTTAGACCACGACAACTACTACATGTTTTACGTTATAGAACTAACTTCGGCCAAAGTGATCCTGTGAATGTTATGTGTGTGGCGTTTAATGATGTGTCTGAGCTATTCAACTTTAATGTTCATGAGTCAGCGTTTCGTGAGCGTTTGCGTAATTTTAGAAACTAAGATAACTTTAAGAAATTCATGTAGACTGATGTCCGATGAATAACGTTAATAAATTAAATTAAATTAAAAATTAAATTAAATTAAATTTCCAGATCTTTAGAATCTTTTGCCAAAAAACTTGACTCATGATTGTTTTTCGCAATTTAAATATGCAACCGATCTTCGAGTGGTTGGACTTCACTAGTTATAGCCAATAAATTCGCTGTGTTTCTTTGCGTTTCGTGCAAATGAGTACCCATGGGCATCTTTGTCATGTGCCCGAGGCATCATATACTATAGGTTTTCCGATGGCGAAAACCTAGAAAACTAGTATATCTAGTTTGGAAACAGTTCAGCTACTTCATGGTACATTCTCCTTCTCGTAATTTAAATTAGGCGTGCTTCTTGAAGAATATTCGGCTAGATTTTTTTGCGGGCATGTATCTGACAGGTCAAATTATTAGATTTTTTGTTTCTAGAGCATTAGCAGTTTGCTGCTAGTGGACCTGAGACTAAACAAATCCCTGTAACAAAAATTGTAATAAGGTTCAACCACAAAATTTGAGTGATAACTTGTCATCACTTCCACGCAAAATAATCGTTGTCAGCCAACGTGGACATTAACGCTTGTTGGTTGGAAAACCTCCGAATGCACACCAAATAGTTACAGTCTATGAATGCCTAGCGCCTTGATGAACACAACAATTAGGACCCCATAAACTTTTAGAGCTGATGTCTTTGAACCGTATGTTTGACATATCTGTCCTATTATTCCTTAGCAGCTTGAGGAATCGAAAAAAGCTTGACCATACTTGTCCTCCAATGACATAGTTTAGGAGTTTTACCCATAGAGGACTACCGACCGCATCAGTAATATGAATCTGTGAGCGCATATCTCGCGATTTTTTGTTGTTGCTAAAGTCTTCCGGATTGTAGTAGTTAGTACGCCTGATTCCCCAAAATAATGCAGATCTCGAGAACTCGTAAGTAAATCACTTCTTGAGATCGTCGCCAATTCTGATGGCCGATTAAGACATCTCAATGACTGTCCTCTAATTTTTACTTACAATTTCTTCCCAACTTTTGAGAAAAAAAAACCATTAGAACTCTTCCAAAACAGGTACTTCACTATGTAATCAACTTGTATTCAGATTACAGGAAATCAAGAATCTACAATCTTTAAATCAGCTTTCTCTTGATTCACTTCTTAGTATCATAAATCGATAGTTTGGACATTTTAAAATTTGCAAAATTCTGACAGGAGTAATAACTACTTTTACATCGCTCAGGAATGAATGAATGTGTACAAATAAGATTATTCGCGTAAGATTATTCCGAGAGTCCTTAAGACTTATGTTGTTAGAGGATCTATATTTCAATATGGAATAATGATCGATCATAGTGATATATACCAGAAATCACAAAAGCCATGATAATGATGACATTGGTTTAGCATATGATGGTTAAATAAATATTCATCTTAAAAGCTGACCGATACCAGAAGGCACTAAAGGTACTAACATTTGTCTGCTGTCAGCTGCTGAACATACGCATGAATGACGATTCGATAAGAAGCCCACGTTATGGACCGCGTTGTTCAAATACGAGTTATTGCAAAACAGAAACAAAAAAAGCAATCTTACGAATGAAATTGCAGTTTCACTTCCGCTCGTTGAGTTCAGCGTCCGTTGAGCGTAGCGCGTTGCCTGTGAAGGCAACACACCAAAATCTGTATCATTTCCACCACCAATCGCTCGTGTCAGCTACTAAAGTGGCTGGAAACTCAAATTCGCGACACACGAGTCTCGCTAAAAAAAAAAAACAAAAGAAACTCAAATCAACTGAATAAACAGCACCAAACATGTCGTGTGTGTGTTGCAACCCATGCGGAACATTGGGCAGATTTACACTAGTAGCACGGTACTTGCGGAACAGATCAGGCGTGTAGCAAGATGAAGTGTGCATTGATAATTTCAACCCTGCTGGCCATTTTAGTTGGACTAACGCTCGCGGACAATGATGCCATTCCGATCCTTGTGAGTAATCGTGGGAAGACGTGGTGGTGGTGATGCGGCGATGTTAGCCGCAAGACTAATGTTGCGTTCGTTTTACTTCCAATAGACACGTTCGTGTTCGCTTTGCCGGATGCGTGGCTATCCCCGATCTTGTACCTTGGTCACCCGATCATACGTCCAGTGCAATGGGATGGTAAGTTTGAAGTTGATCATCAGAACCACAGACTGACTAATTTGATGTTGCTACAAACTTTCTTCTATCATTCACTCACAGTACGTGTATTCTGTCGCTGCCTGCATACGACGGTCCGGATTGTATCTGACCGAACCTAAAAAGGGCTGTTATATGGTGTAGTGAGCAAAATGGTGCAAATTAACATCAGAATAAATAAGTGATTATGTTCACAACTGGCGTGGTTTTTACCATAGTTCTAAAAAGTAAGGGTGTACAACTTCAAGCAGACACAGAGAGCCAGCTGAACAAACATAGTCTGCATACATCTCATCGACTCAATTGTGCTAAGACAGTACCAAGAACTCCTGCTAATGCTATCACGCAAAAGGGTTAACTTCCTTCCAATATTAATTGCGTATCTCATTTGCACTAACTGGCATGCGATAAAGTATGGCATCGTAAAGAGGGTTCGGTTTATCTCACACCTTCCCACGATACACGATCCGCCAAGAGGTCAATAAAGTAGAGAACGGGCACTGTTCCGAACCGTCGATAGCGGTGGCGTGACCTGCACGTGAGCTTGACGAATGGAAATTTATAGTGATATTCATTCTTTCATGTCAGTTCACCGTTTGACACAATGCACAAGCACCAATACCCTGGCTGGTGCAGATGGTGGTAACGTACGGGCTGCGAACCGTGCTTCGCTTCCGATCTCTTAGTGTCAGTTTATTTATCGTTCTGCAACCATCCGCTGTCGAAATAGTTGGGATAAAAATGGATGGTTGGCAAATGGATAGCCTCTGGGGGATCCGTTGCGTGTCACAGAAACGTTGAATACTACACTTGATACGGTCGGTTCTGACGGGTTCTGTCCTCGGAGCTGGCGTCTCTCATCGCTCAGCCTGAGGGACAACGGAAGAAGAAGCAGCAGCAGAAGAAAGCGACCCGACACAATGTACGCTGATGATGTACGTTGACGCACGGATGCTCTTGGGGGGTCTGACAGTGAAGCAAGATGGCGGATAGCAGCAAGAATGGAACACTGTTTGGTAAGCGTTGATATGAAAATAATTGTCAAGCACCAACCCATGTGTCCTCTCAACCTCACAAAGCCACATTTCGTACGGTTTGAACCTCAAAAGGGACGTGAGTGTAAAAGATAAAGGAATGTGCTGTGCCACTATGGTTTTGTTGAGCGGCACGGAACTTCATTGGACGCGAAAGGATCTTCATTATGATATTAACTCGCAACAGTAGAGTGTAACTTGGTTTGCAAACTAACACACTCATCGTACGAAAAAGCTCATATCAAATTTGCCAGATTCATGCCCATCAGCATGCCCCGCATGGTGTTACACGTGAGCCACGAGCCAGCTGTGTTCGTGTTTGTTCGTTCGCATACGATTGGAAATATGAAGCCACACACCTTCAGTGCCGGGTTCGACGCCGGGAATGTATGTTACGTAGTCTCATCGCTTGGGCGCTGGAATTAATATCGCTGTTTGGAAAACAGTCTTACACCCGGATGCGTGGCCCGAATCGGTTGGCTCTTTCATGCCGTATTGATGCGATATCGGAATCGATTTGATTGGATCATCTGTAGGTGTGCCTGTTTACGTGTTATGATGATCACGTAATGGTAACTTTATTTTCAACAATAACATTGTGTAACACATCGGGTATAGGTTGTGATCTTTCGAAAAAACAAAAAAAAAAAGAGAAGTAGAAGTATCTAGGATCAAAAAAATTATAATACATAATATCTCAACTTCTTCTTCTTTGGCACTACAACCTCGTGAGGTCTTGGCCTGCTGTTGCTAGCATTCTGTGACTTAGTTTTTACCCGTAGCTGGATAGTCAGTCCTGCGTACGGGGAGGCGGTCTGCCGGGATATCTCAACTACCATCAGATTTAAATCAGATTTGTTAAGATAGATTACACAACAAGAGGAAGCTTTATCTCGAATACAAAAAATATTGCGAATATTATTCCGTCTAGAAGAATCAACAGACGTATTGTTTTAATTTAATTGTATATTTCATATAAATATAAACGTTACAAGGTACATGTACACGGTCACTACTCAATATCTTGCAATGCTTAATATACGTATTTGCGCCTACAGTTAGACTATAGAATTTGAATCACACAACAAAAGTTGGTTTCGAATCCATGCTCAAAGAACTGTGTTTATTGCCAACTGATAAGAACTAAATAAGGTTCTTTTCCTTGACTTAAAGCACAGCCGGCCATCTAGGAGCTTACTATACCTATTGATCTTACATAGTTGGTTACATATGCAGTTCTCCTATGATAAAAACTAATTGCCCAGCTACGGTTAAAATAAAACAAATAAGTTTCTACTCCATAGTATGGTAGATTTTTAAAAGTCTCTAGTATCTGGACAGTGGATTAGAACAGTATAAAAACTTCACTATCCGGATGATCATCCTGATGACAATCTAGCATAATTATCACATATATTGTAGTTTGCAACTAAATAAGCCCTTTAACGCTTGGTCTTAAGTTTTATTTTCTTATCTGATTCAGTGGTATTTGCATGAGACAAAAACAATGGAATAAGATAATTGAATACGAAAGAGCTGAACTATAGGATATAGCGTTATACTCTTGACGGTTTAGAACTACTCAAATAATTACAATGAAGTATGGGAAAGACTGATATGCAGTTGCAAATCGACCAGCGAGACAGAAAGAATGCATCTGTTACACTTTCTTATATAGTAACCAGTAGTATTCGTGATGATTCCTTATCAGTGGTTTTATGTACAAATAAATTTCTTCAAAAAGCTTGAAAATTCTCTTCTAACTTCGTTAAAATTTTAACAATTCTGCAATTCTTCATTATTCGTATAGAGAACATCAGTATTCTTTGTGCTTCAATTAACTCGTTACCAGACATACGTCAAGGCCCATCGTCAATCCATTACAGCAAAAGGCCAGATATGGTCGTTTAAGTTTCACACGACCGAATGATTCATGCGTAATAAAGCGTACGCTTCGATAAAGACATATGAATGCCGACGATGACCAACCCATTCCGTTGCATCGATAGAGCCTCTCGGTCTCGTACGTACAATCAGCTCACTTTCTTTCACTTGTCTTACTGTGTGGCAAAAATCCCCGGCATCGCACCTACATGAAAAAAAAAAACACACGCGTCCCGATCTCAGATGGGAATCCCCTTAGCGCCGGCAAAACGGGTGCATTTACCCGGTGCGTTTGAGATAAATGCCGTATAAAAAGGCTCGCGTCCGGTTCGGTTTCCTGTCAGTGCTCCACAGGTTTAGATTCGATCCGGTGTACGTGGGTTGCGAGCGTACATTCATAGTCACTCACCGAACATGAAGCAAGTGTGCATTCTTCTGGCCGTGCTGCTCTGTACGGCAGCCGTCGCGGACGCCATGGTGTTTACCTACGTGAGTTGAGCAGCAGCAGCAGCAGCAACCAAGTTGATGGGTTTGCATTTGTACAACCACATACCGGTCCCACTTATTCGCTTCCTTTCCACAATCGTACTTTTCGTAGGCGTCGACGTGTGCGAGATGTAAAAGCATTGGTGCGCGCTACTGTGGCTATGGGTACGTCAGCCGGAAGGGAGTCTCATGCGACGGCCAGGTAGGCAAGCACGGTTAAGTGCTTTTTGCGAACAGCAATGGGAGGTAAACATTACTGAAAGTGGAACGCATCTTTGCAGACGGCCATCAATAGCTGTGAGGACTGCAAACGCAGGCTGGGTCGCTGTTCGTCCTCGTTCATTACGGAGTGCTTCTTGTGAGCCCGCCGTGCCGGATCACACCGGAAGACGACTGGCGTCCGTGCTCACGGGAGGTTTTGATTTGTTTGCTCTAATGAATACAACAGGCAAGGATTTTGGCCTACGAAAGTATTTTACGCTAAGCGTTAGGATTTAGAAATGAGAAATAAATCATTCATTACGTATACGTATAAATTTAATTACACTTTCCTAAGCTATGTTCTTGTGTTTTCTCTTACTTTAAAGGGGAGGGTATCAAACAACTTCACGACGCCCCTGAAGCTCTTCCAGACATACGAGGCTGCTACCGTTTTCTTTGCAAACTTGAATGAAAGGTTAAAATTGTTTCAGTTCAGGAAAGTCTCGCTCCGTTTTGTGCAGCGCGAATGTCACTGTCCAAATGTCAAACTAACATTTTAGCTGAGTACGGGTGAACTCATTACATTAAAGCTTTACTTTGCTTTGATGTTGGTCTTTAGAAAGAGTTTGGTTTTTTCTGCTTATGTCCTATGACACCGATAGAGGAATTCCGCGAATGAGCATGTCTTTATGTGGGACAGCTATGCATGACTTGTGTCATTTTTATGCAGCTGCGGTGGATAAAGTGCGAGTATACATTGGTACGTTCGCCATGTATGAAGAAGTTGTGCATATAACTTAACAACTACTCGATCTTTTAACAACTTTTATTAAAGTAAGAGATAAAATTGATTGACAATTGACTTGATTGAGATTGACAATACGGCCTACGGCCGTCATACTACAAATTAAAATAAAGATAAACTTGATTTTAGTACAAAATATGTTGAAGAATTGGTACTGACATTCCAACCTGTTGAGATTATACAACTAAAGACACGTCAGAACTCGAGCAGGGTTGACAGCAGGACTACTATATTTTACCACCAATTTGATCTGTTAATATTTGGCAGTGTTGCCAGAGTTACCCACGATTCACTATTGCTACTATTCAGCCGTCAAAGTCAACAAAGCTTTGGGTAAAATCAAGACAAGGAAGTAAGTAATGACAGGCCAAGTCATTTCAAGTTTGTTATACTAAGGAAAAACGAGTTGTTTTTACTCGTAAAAAATATCATGTGTTGGGAATTAACTACAAGTCAATTACAAAATGCACAATAAATTTAGCTGATGATGACAATTCACTAATTAAGTAGCACCATAATATGACAGCTGTGTGAAATTAAAATAAAACTATAAACTTTAAAATATATGTTAATACTTTTATGGTTCGAAACAGAAGGTATGAAAGATGCAGGTCAAATGTCAAACCATGCCATGTTATCAAAATTCCATTTTAATGTTTAATTTTCAACAACTTTAAACTGTGCTGTTCCGCCAAATTAACTCCCTATACAAACCGCGCTTAAAAAGCATTTGGCAGCCATTCACGAAACTTCCTGGAAGCGAATGAAGCACATTTAAGAAACATTTCTCCATCGCATCATACCGTACCATCGCATCGAAACTTATCATTTATCACTCCGCCCGATGAAAAGCGTGTCGAAAAGCTTCGCCAGATCGGGCTGATTCACTTAATCTTCACGCTTTAAAGCTAATTGAGGGCTAATCGCTCTTGAAAGTATTTGGGGGGAGAGAAATGTTTCGGCTGACGCGACAAACGATGCCGAAATGAGTGCAGACGGAAACTCGGCAAGCAGAAGACCGAAATCAACCACAGGGAAAACCGTGAACGGAACGACGGAACAACCTTTAAAAAACATAAATTGCACTTGAGCGAGCCATGCTTACCTCGCTCGCGGAAGAGTCCGCGTGCTCTTACGGGTTTTGGATGGGTCATTCACGAACATCACCATCATCACGATCATCGTCATTCGTCGTCGTTTGCGGAATGAAAAGTTCATTAACGCGGAAAATCTATTCCCCCCTCCCCGAGATGATGCTTCAGTGAATGCTTCTTTGGGCACGGGCCATGTTGTCATGAGGATTAGATTTTTGCGCCACCGGTTCCTTCCCGCTTCCAAGGAAGAAGCGATGAGCTTTTTTTTTTTTTTGGTATCTGAATGTCTTGTTGGTACACATTGTGTGCGTTGGGCAACTGTGAATAAGTACTGAAAAAGGTCCTTGGTGTCGAGGATGCGCAAAAGTGGTGCCGACCCCCATTTTGGAAGGGAGGGAGTGTTGGTTTTTTGCTGCTTCTGCAGATGAGAGGCTTTTCCTTGCAGTTGAACAAGTTTTGTGCACCTTCGGACCATGTCTGGCAGGAGATGTATCTGGAGGTACTTAAAGAAATATAGAAAAATGTATATACGAACGAACATTGCATAATTGCCACTTTCGCTGGGTATGTTTTGTCATTGAGCCATTGAGGCCACAATCCGTCCAAGCAGTGGGAGAAGGCGTGAGATATCTTAGACACACAGCTACACACCTCCGGAAAGTAATAACGCTGGTCAAGAGCAGTCACTTTCTGTAGTCCTCTACAGTGGGTATGTATGGGAGAGCAACACAAACAGTTAGCCTTTTGCTAGGCAAGCGAGAAAAGGACAAGTTAAAGTGGGGCCCCTTTATTGGAAAAAGGAAACTTTTCCCCTTCGGGAAGTTTGGGGAGGACACCCGAACAAAGAAATGAGCATCCGTGAGTATCAAAAACATCCCAGGCAAAACGGAAAGTCTCAGAAGTAGTTCAACGGTGAAGGATGTAGCATATAGCTGTCGGGTATTCAGTTGGGTCGTTGTGTTGATCGTGTCCGTTATACATATATTTTTTTCTCACTCGTGTCTGTTCGCCATCATCAATCGAAGTCTTAGGAGGGTAAGGAGCGTGTGGGTATTGGGCAAACGCTGCCATCTGCTGCTTTGCTATTATCGGCCATTCTTTTTTTATGGAAGGTACGGAACCTTCACCCGGGGATCACTGACCAGTGCCATAAAATCGAACATCATCAAACATTTGGGGAGTGACGCTAGAACGTGACGTGTCAGCAATAACGGGAACGACATCGTCTTTTGCAGGGAGTACGGCACACAAAGCCGTACTGGCTGGATTAGTCGCAGCAAAACAATATGGTATCAGGTATAAGAAGGTATCAGAAAACAAAACAGGATGGAGTGGCTAAAGAAGCTTGTCCAACCTGCAATCAGAATCAGGGAGGCATTTCCGGTCAGTCGGTGCGAGACCTTGAATATTATGGATACAGAGTGTGGGATTTGCAGATTTGCTCTTGAGTGGGCTACTCGACCAAACCCGGATGGTAGGATTGTTTACCGAAGTGGATGTCGAGGAAGTGGGCAGTATTTAACACCTCACCGTGGACCCTGGCACGGTTAGTAAAACATTTCGCAAATTTAATATCTTTTTGAAATGGCTTTTATGGGGCGTAGATAAAGTGCTTTGAATCTTGATGGTGATCCTTAATGACAATATTATTTTTTGAGATATCCTTTTCTTATCGGTCGGATAATCGAAACTTTCAACCATTATCATTGGCTGTAGTTAGGGCACTGTCAATAGGTAGGGATAACTTTTTTTTGAGGTGAAGAATCAGAAATTAACTTGAGTATTAGGGTACGCTTTTGTTTTTAATGTATACTATGCAGATGGCAGTGAAATACACCTTTTTTTTGTACTGTAAGAGTATCTAGGGAGTCAATCAGGCTTAGGTCATGAATGTGCCTGTTTTGTTGTACTTTGGGAGTAACGCATTCATCTATATGCACTATATACACAAAGTATGCTTGAAGAATATAACCACGTTTTCCCTAACCTCGAAAATAAGCAGGAGCCTTAGGTAAATTGTAGTGAAAATAAATAAATAAAGTTATTTGAATCCATATTGTTGAAACTGTGAGTGGAAAATAAGATTATATCCATGTTATGTGTATTTATAATAATCAGAAAGAATCAAAACATTAATTGACAAATTCTGATAGTTATCAAAAATGTGGTCAAACATATTTACGAGCATCATCTCGGAGTAATTTTGCCCACCGAATGCTCACAAGAATAATCATCTGAATTCTACCAAGAATATCCTCTCTGTATGTCAAACTCACGAGAAGAACACATGACAGTCGATTTCCCGTTGAACAGAACTCGACTTCTTGTGAACTTAAACTTCCTCAATTCAATGAATATCAGACTATGGTCTGCCCCGATACATAATCCAATTTATCCTGGTGTTTTTGTTAAACTACCATAGACTACGCTGTGTGAATACTGATTAGCTTATGGAACAGTTGGAAAAATACCCCATTTTTGTTAGAAAAATGTTAAAATTTTAATAAAATCGCATGAAGCCGATAACAACTTGACACTAAGATAAAGAGATTTAACAGTGTAATACTTTTTAAAGGAATATTTTGAGGCCCTGAGCTGCAAACTACTTCTGAAAGTCCACATTACACAAACCATAAACGAAATATAGCTCGTTTTTTGCGCCAGAGTCTTGAAAAGACTACTTCGTCTTGACTTTGAAATTATTGAATAAGGTCTTCCGGAGTAGTTTGCCCTCTATCAATTTGTTGGTAGTCTTTTGGGTACGCGTCAGGCCCATAGTCGACTATAAATTGGACGACTTTATCTTAGACCACTGGATACAAGTTTCACAAGGAGTAATCCACCGATGAAGCCTCAGTTTGCTCATCAATCTCTGCTGCAATTTCCCGTCTCTATAAGATTTTGTTGTTGTCTTCCTCCAGAAATGGGAAAATGTTGTAAAACTCGAAGCGGATATTACCAATCGTCTGACTCCTGACGACTCTCAATTAGCTACTTCTTTGTGCTAGATTAAAACTTCTTAAATTCTTCAACTACATATACTTGATTGTTTTGGCCATGGCTTCTTTAAATTAAATATTCACGCTTCAAAATTTTAACCTACAGTTAATAAAAGTGAAATTGTAAGATGTTCAATAGTTGGTTAGATCGCTAGAACACAAAATCATCGAATGAAGAATCGTTACAGTTTGTATATTTTTAACAGCAAGATTCATCCTCATATCTAGGTGTAGCTTAAAATACATATTTTAGGATGGGTGTTAGATGTAGATTAAAAAACTATTGAAGCAGATATTAAAAAGTAATGTTGAAATTGGTATAAATTATCAAAATAATTAAATTAACAGTACTATTTGATTAAAATAGTAAAAAATAAAATATAAGGCAATAAAATACTGATCGAGACTTTCTTTTCCGAGTCTTTCCCACTGTGCAACCCAATATCAACCCTGCTAAGGCTGTTGGTAATAATGGTGATCCTACCAATCGATGACATTCGGGGTCACTACCCAACAAATCAAATATTGCGTGCGAAGCATTGACTCTGATCAGCAGCTTTCGTCCTCCTCATTCTTTCACGCGAAATTGAGAAATCTATCGAGGCGCTCCTCATGGGATTTACACCACATCGTCCATCGGACGGCCTATCAATAGCTTGACCACCGATAATACGTTCGGATTTCGTATGGCACGTGTATCCTCCAGTGGGACAGTGCGCGTTATCTGGATTTGCACCAACGAGGTCAACTAATTTTGGAACAAATTGACTAACGTGCAGTGCGCTGCCGTTAAACTTTAACGATCCCGAGCAAGCTTAAGCTTATTCGGCTGTGGTTTAGCTGTTTTCCCGTTTGGGGAACTTCCGAAAAAAGTTATACAACAGTTGCTGCTGTCTGTGTGTATGTGTGGTAAGATTGAATATATTTTAACGACGGGTTCGTGCAATTGAGAGATTTTCTTTTCCAGCTGGAATACCCTGGCTTGTCATCCGGTGCGGTAGAGCTTTACATTCACTCACACTCGATTTGATTCCGGGTAGCGAGCGCTCGCTTGTGTCTGGGTATGGGTGTAAGAAAAGCGCACCTTCCGCATATACATTAGGTGCGCCGCCAGTTGCGGAGCATAAATCTTTTTATTCAATTTCGCCTCGGGATTCGGGGGCGATACCGATTTCATTCCCACAAGGTTCGCTCTTTCTATGGTTCCATTTTTGTCACCAGCAGCGAAATCAAAGATTACCTGCAGCGAACAACTCCGCACCATCTCGCCGAAACTCGAGTCTTGAACTTTTTTCCTTGGATGGAAAATCAGAAAACTCCTGCTCCATCGGAAAAAAAGAAGAAGCGGCCGTTCAATATATTCATGCGACGTGTAATATTCAATGTGTGATTCCGGTGTCTGCCAAACCGTGCATTTTTATTGCGAAGCGCTTTCCGGTGAGGTGAGCCTTTTGTATAAGGTTTTATTTTTCTCTTTCGATTTTCCTACGTCAAAGGCGGCGAAGGCATGGTCTCGTTGGGTTGTGTAGGTCAAATAGTCAACAAGGCTACGTTGGTTTGGTGGTTCAATTTTTTCCCCGTATTGGTCTAGATGTTTCCTACACTGGACAAAAAAGGAACCACTTGCTCGCGTGTTGCCTCGTTTTACTCTCATTTTACGAACAATTCAACATCGGTGCGTGATTTATGTTGAAAGGCTTCACACGGAAAACTACCGACGGACGCCATTCCTATCGCCCGGCATTCTTGCGCCCTTCTCCGTAAAAGGGATCGTGTAGAAAAGCTGGGATTATTGTTAACCTGGGCTGGTTCTTCCATCCAACCAAACAACTATGGGTCACAACAGAGAGCAGAGCAGCTAGATGCAAAACATAGACACAAGACAGGACCAGGAGCTTTTGTAGGTATTACTGTCCAAACTAAACCAAAAAAAAACCCCCCACGTAAGGATAAATTCCCTCACAGTCTGGTCCCTAGACAGCTTAGCTTACTACAAAATCAATGTAGGGTTTTTATTTCTTTTCGTTTTTGACTACAGTTGATAACGTTATCATGGGAAGGGTTTTAACATAGCTCAACTGTAGAGGGTTACTGTCCCAGCCGGAATATTGATTCGAAATTGAAAAAGAGTGCCGAAAGGTGTGATTCCGTTGTAGTCGTTTACATTTGACAAGATTTTCGACCGAGAAACATGTGTAATGATATTCATTTGGAGATTATATCGGCACAGGTACAGCGGTTTACTTTACGCACAATGTTGTAGTTGTAATCGTCGCATTAACTCATTCTTAAATTGTCAATAACCAAGCTTAATACACGTCTGAATAGGTTTTTTTCCAAGGATCTGATTAAATTCCTAAAAACTGTTCGTTATCAGTAGTCAGCGGATCAAACTTTTTAAACGTTTAAAAATTTAAAAAGGAATTCAGTGGAAAGTTTTCTTCTACTCGCCCGAAGAACTTTATCAGTAAGGATGGTCGGGAAATAAACTACAGCACATTAAGGCAAGCAAGAGGTTGGGCGATTTTCCTAGCAAACTATTATAGATTTTTTGTTCAGTTACTTTCAAAACCCCCCTATTTTCATTCCTCCCAAAGGCAAAAGTTATGAACCGTCTCGTTGCATCGTCGCTTCCCATTAACTCGCTAAAACTTGAACAATTCACATGGATCTTCTTGCAAACATCATCTTCATTGATTCGCTCTCATCTTTTGGGTTGATTCACATGGATAGAGCAGAGATGGGTTCTTCCGACAGACACGATCTCGGCGGGATTTGGGGTTGTTGTCATTCCGTAAAATCAGATTCTGGCTGTCAATTACAAACAACTTGTCGGATGATGGTGTTTGCAGAGTAAGGATTCCTATTTTTCCCTCAACCTAGAAAGGGTCCTGACTGAGACTGGAAGCTTCATTTATCATAACTTATGTAGAACTCTTCATTTGATGATTTACAATCGGATGTGCTGTCCTTGTAGATAAGGAACTTAGGTGTCTAAAATGAGTTGAATGTCAAGGGCTTGATATGAACGTTTATGGCTAGAAACCGGTTGTAGCAGCATAGACGTGTTTGGCTCTTGTAAAAGCGCTTCATTTAAAGCTTGTCCTACGGAACTCTGAATTGCGGGATTTATTCTGTTGAGCATCAGGTTTGGGTCTCGACAAACTTACTGCTACTTGATGTTTGAACAGGAAGCTATAATTTTAAAATGACAAAAAGAGAAAGATAATAATTTGACGACCCATGCAATCATCAAAGAGTTTATTAAATAAAAATAATATAAGTAATGGTTTACTGTTTACTATTGTAAACTAGAATAAAGGTTGTATGTAAATTTTTTTTTTTTTTTTTTAATTCCATTAGAACGGCCTGGCCGTATTGCTATTGTATGTAAAATTCTTGATTGAAAAATCGTTTTACCAAAAGTAATCCCTTAACTCGAACGTTGAAGCACAGCTTTCCGTTCGATTCCAAAAACATGACGCAAACATGTTAAAGCTTCCAAAGCTAAGCCTAAAAACAATGAAATGTCCAAAGACCAAAATTTGATAACCAACCAGCTCCGACACGCTGTCAAGCGATACCTGTAACCATTTATCTTTCTCAACGACACTAATGGATCATACGCAAGTGGAGTAAGTTTAATTTGCTTGCCAGTGACATGTCCGGTTTGCCTGGTTTACACAAACCAACGCATCTGTCATGCTTCTGAATGTTTGCCAAACCGTACACACAAAAATAAAAATTCTTCCTTCATCCTTTAGACGGCTACACAACAGTACGCTCGCTTTGTTTCGTGGAAAGGCTGCCAGTGTGATGAAAATCATTTACCAAAAATTTTCCATCTCACTGCATCCTAAAATTCTACTGAAAATTAATCATTGAGCCGAAAGCTGACAGGGGTTGTTGGTCTGCAAGCAACACTAGGCCAGCAACAAAATGGCGCCAGAATGTGATGGGGGCACGTACGCACACACACACACACATACACCTGATGAATCCCGTACAAAACGGTAGCAGAACATCGAAAATCGGTTTTCCATTGTCAACGGGACACGGTTTCTGTTTATTGTATCGCTTTTCCCCTAGCTGGCGCTCGTGTCCTTGGAAAGTAAATCTCTTTGACTGGTTTGTTTCGGTTGCTTTTTTTTTGTTTGTGTATGTTGGACTCTTTCTGCTCATTTTGATCGTTTTTATCTCTGAATGACGGCGGTGGCTTCTTCTTTTTTTTTTACTTCGCGACACAATTTCCATGTAAAATTCAGCAGAACAAGATACTAACATTGCCCCGCTTCTACCTCAACAACCTCTGTGAGCCTCTACTGTTTTGCATTTGTTCGGAAATTGTAATCCCGATAATTTTGTTTACATGGGACACCGCTGTCAGATCGGCGCTGGCACAAAACCCATCGGCATCGGGTAGCACCAACGATGGCAGCAGCGAAACAGCAGCGAAAAAAAAAACGTGTCAAAAGGAGCCGGAAGCACGGAACATTTTGTTGTTTGATTTTGCGTTATGTCCTTCCGGTGGAAAGAGAACGGTGGGGAGCGGGAGCGGGAGGGATGTGTATAATTGAGTGGTACGCCAAGGTAGAAATGATCATTGTGGTAGGCAGTTCCGGATGTTGGATGAATAAAATTTAGACCGGGAGCAAAGAAAAAAGGTCATAGCATGGTTTGAACATAACAAGCGAGCTATAAGGTAGATAATAAATTTAATTGACTTTAAACTTTTAGTTACAAAAAATACGATATTTATCAAACAACTACATAAATTAATGATAAAACTAAGTTTGCTTCAAATATAAAGTTATTTACACATAATTGATGAAGTTTTTTCTAAGAGGAAAACAAAAGTTCTAGAACTCGTTTTGCTGATACCCAATTCCTGGAACACTATTTCATGCAAAGCTCCGGTGTCCCAGCAAACTTCCCAACAGAACCGTTTGATTTATGTTTATTGTAGAAGCAGGAGCAGCAGAGAGCAAGCAAGCACAAAAAAAGTAGAACAGTAATCTATTGTCCTTTGCTCTATGCTCTACACCAAAAAGCACTTTACAAGGGTGTGGTGCTTGTTTATTTTTGCTTCCTACACACACACACATGCACGCATACCCATACATTCCCGTACGCTTTATATTATTTACAAAACGCATCAGCGCAAAAGCGAATTTTGGCATAAATTATGCATTCCACGGGTGTACGCATTTGACCGCAGAATGTTAATTCTCTCTAGCGATCGGTTGATAAAACCCCGTGGGTAGAGGTGAAGCGAAGACGGGGTCGGTGCACAGGGGGAGCAAATCCGATTTAGGCGCAACAGCGGTCACAAATTAATGCTTCCCAGATGACCAAAAAACCGGAACGTTAAGAAATCCCAGTTACGCACAATGGACAAAACAAAATAAAAAGAGAAGACAGAGAAGCATGACGAAGCAATTCTAACGAATGGTGAAAGTACACTAGGTGCTGGACAAATTAGGATGGCTTGCCGTTGGAGGAGGGCAAAATGTTTGGTACAGTGTTTTGTCTTGTGGTTTGGCGTCACTGTTTGCTCCATTTTCCTTGGGTATACGGGGGCGCAGAGGGGGTCGAGTGATCCTTGACATTAAAGATGCTGTTCTTGCGCAGACAAATGGACCAGTTTTAAAGGTCAGTTGTGTGTGTCTTTCTCACTTGTAGTTGCAAGATAATGGCTCATTCTTTTTTTGTTAAACAAAAAACACTTTGCATCCAATATAGTGGACACAAATATCTGGCTAAAAAGGAATTCTCAGCACTCTGTGGCTAATGATCCTTGACTCAATGAGAGATAGCAAATCATGTGCGGGGACAGGATTAATTTAAAATGTTTGAGAACTAAAATACTAAGGAAAACACCAAGGATGCACAGATGAGTCCATCATCATTGCAACTTAAACCAAAGTTGTTGCATGCTTGGAAATGAGTGTTTAATAGCTCAAGAGTTAAATTGATGCCTCATCTTAATAATCTGTAAGATCTAAGCGTGTTAGAATAGCGTGTTATTTTGAAAAAGGTTGATTTAAAATCACTATCCAAGAGCCAGCGCCAGGGAGACGGCCGGCTTTTCTCCTATTCAGTTTGACGCTAGAGAGAGCCATCTGAGACTCAGAGGGGGAAACTTCGGGGACCATCTTCTATAAGTCACTCCAGATCTTGTCATACACTGGTGACATAGACATCATTGGTTTGAGGCTCTCCTATGTAGCAGAAGCTTACCAAAGGATCGAGCATGCGGCACTGAACCTCGGGTTGGAGATCAACGAGGCAAAAACCAAAATGATGGTGGCACCACCAGCGGCCCTGCTAACAAACACTGATTTACGCAGGGGTGATCACACCTTCGAAGTTGTCCAAAACTTCACCTATCTGGGGACAAAAGTCAGCACCGACAACAACATAAATTATGACATCCGGTCATACTACAGCCTGACGAAACTTTTCCACTCAAAGTACCTGTCGCGACGGACAAAGCTGGTACTGTATAGAACCTTTATCGTCCCAATACAAGCATACGCCTCTTAGATATGGACATGGAGAGGAAGATGCTCAGAAAGATTTTTGGCCCCGTATGTGTGGAAGGACAATGGAGGAGCCGCTACAACGACGAGCTCTATGAGCTGTACGGTGATCTTACCATCGTGCAGCGAATTAGGCTCGCCAGGCTCCGGTGGGCTGGTCATGTCATGAGAATGGCACCAGACGACCCAGGCCGTAAAGTCCTTTTAGGCCGTACACATGGACAGAGGAGGCGTGGTAGGCCCAGATTGAGATGGAGTGATGGTGTTGATGCGTCCACCAGAACGGCCGGGATAATAGATTGGCAGATGACGGCGCTAGACCGAGAGCGGTATCGAGAATTGTAGCAGCAGGCCAAGTAATATGTAAGCAAGTAAAGTCACTATGAACATTTATCCATACTATAAAGCAATGGGTTGGAATTTGAATATCGGTTTATACTAGTTTTTTAAGGAATTAGTATAAATTAATAGTTTTGGCATTTCATGATATTTTATTTTCCTTAAAAAGTTGCTATACCCTCGATTTAAAGCTCTTCTCTCATTAGGAAGCTGTAGTAGCTTTGCATTCAAAAGGTAGCAAAATTTTCACTTGTCAGCTCCCTACGTTGATTGGCGCTCACACAGTAGCTCTACTCTCATTATGAAGCTCACTTTAAAGTTCTATACTCACTAGGTAGTTCTAGTAAAGGACATTAAGTAGATTTGTTCTCAGTTTGCAGCTCTAACCTCAAGAGCAGTAGCTCGTGATAAAGCGCTCAAAAGTGAGAGAGCAGATATCCTGTCCTTTAAAAAACGAATTACTTGACACAACTATAATCTAGTACAGAGTCTAGAGTTACAGTTTGAGGCACTCGATGTCTGAAGTTGGAGCTTTGAAGTTGATATCCATGCAGCCATTATTGGATCTTACATAGTCGTTACGCTCTGGCTTAACTTAACTCAACTCGATAAAAAATTTAAAGATGAAATAGATAAATTAAGATAGCTTCGTAGAAATGTTTTGCTTGTACCTCGGTTCTCAACCGGTGATTGGTACAAAGACTCATTGGGACGGAATGTATCCAAAATTAGTTTGCAACACTCGCATTTAAACTTAATTAATTTTAACACTAACTTATTTAAGTTAGCATCACAAATTGTGTTTAGCTAAAGAAAACGGAGACTTAGCGGTGAAGCTAACATGTAGTATTAGCAAAAGGGGAGATTAAAATCCCGCAGATTTATCGATGTTTTGAAGGTTTACAAATTAAAATCTTAATTACATTTTAAATGCGAAGAATACTACTTCCAAAGGCACAAAAGGGTTTAATAGAGCATAAACTGGGATGCGATGCAAGTACGATAAAGTTAGACAAACAGCCAAAGTTCTTTGAATGCATTCCAGAATTTAAAAACAACTGCATAAAACGTTCAAAAAAGTTATAAAAAACTCCCCTTTCTAACACAAAAAAACTTGAACGAGTTTGCAAAGCGGGTCGTAAAATTTGCACACTTGAAAGCAAATTAAACGTCATGGGAAGAAATCGAAAACCGAAGTGCTTCGTGCAGAGCGAGTTAGGGTCGAAAAACGTTTAGTGCCTGCTTTATGTGGTATGATAGAATCTAAATTTTTACGACGCACAATTCCGGCACGGTAGCAGCACCGTGCACCAAATGTGACACATTTTTCCACTTCACGAAACTCAGCCATCAGTGTCACCGGCGCTGATTTGAAGCTATTTGAACCGGTGAAGGACGAAACCTCGCGACCGAAAAGCATCGCGCCGTACCTAAAGCATAGAGCATAATTTATTTGCAAACATTTTCCTGCCACGGTTTTTGGGGGGATGTTGTCGCGCGCGAGTCGAGCAGCTCCAGAGGAACAAAATTTGATCAAAGCAACCGAAACAGATGGCTGCGTACGTAACCGTGGTCGAATGGGTATGGCTGCGTACGACAATGCTGTCACCGCGGCGGTCTGGAAAAGAAAGTTTTTGTGATAGACTGCTTTAACTTTTCATCATTTATTCGAGTGTACTGTGAACCCAATTAATTTGCTTCCACTGGTTTTTTTTTTGCTGGAAAAAGCAATTTACGGGAAGAAAGCAAAGCAAAGCGAAGTTCCACACGAAGGAGACTGGGCATCACAATGAATAATTTTGGTTAATTTGGCTACCAATTCGAAGATGGTAGCGCACAAGCTTAACTGTCTGTAAAATGAAGGTATATAGCAAAATCGTATTGAATCCTGCTGCGTACCACTACTTACACTCATGTCCACGGGATGTCTAGTAGCTGGTGTGACGTTCCGTTCGAGCGCATGTTCCTTTATCGCTGGGCAGGAAACACGGGAACGGCCCTCTGGTGGCTGTTTTATCCGGGTGTTTGATTTATTCGCTTCGTCTGACGCTTGGCGCTTTTTAACCGCTTAAGGATCCGTGTGAAGGAGGATCCACTTTCCTTTCGCCAACCGCAATCGCTTTCCTTGATTGCACACCTTTTGCTTTTCGGGGCGGCGTTTTGGTAACCAAAAAAGGGCCCTTCCCTTTCACGGTTGGTATAAGTTTCTGGTGCCTGCTGTCACTTCCTGGTGGCGGTGCGATTTAATTGTTTGCTCAATTACACCTCGCATTACACAAGACGCAACCGGATGGTAAATATGCATTTCACTTTATCCTTGCACCACAAGATATCATAACACCACACGCACACACACACACACATACACTTACGCAAACACACGTGTACGCGTTGTAAAACAAACTCCTAGACACAAATGTGTTGAAGCCTTGTCAGTCGTTGGGGTGTGCCAGGACGAGCTAAAGGGGAGGTGGAGAATGAGGTTAAATGCTGCGGTAAGCCGTACGGCAAGTTGACAAATACTGGCTGTGTGAAGCACTAATTCGGTGGGTTTTGGTATGATTTAAGCGTCATTCATGGCTTTTAGGACATATTTTAATTGTTAGGTTTGTTTTCCCAACGCTGGTAACAGTGATTTGATGCGGTTCTGCGGAAAAAAGAAGAAAGATAAAAATAATAAGGGCTATTATAAGAGTTTTATGTTATAAATGTTACTGCATTAAATTATTATATTGTTACATATTTTAAGACTCAATTACTTATAGCTTATAAATTATTTTATAACGTTGTCATTGAAAACATGAACACAGAAAAACACAACTTATAGAAATAATCTTACACAAATAAAAGTTGTAAAAGTTTTTTTCGTGTATTTAGCAAAAAAATAGTTAATATAAGAAAGAAAAATATGTAGTCTCTCCGAAAAATTGAATTTTTTTTTTAGTAATGAAAACAAAAAAATCATAAAATAATTTAGATAAAACAAAATCTAAAGTAAAAGTCGCCAGAGAACAATCCAGAAACCAAAACATAACATGAGAAAAAAGGAAAAAAGTCGAATTATTGCAATTACTGCAATCAAAAGTTTAATATCATTAAAACAACTTATTATAATTTTTCGAAAAATATTGAAAACCCTATCAATTGTTAGAAACAAGTATTACGAATGAAACATTTTTGAAAATACGGAAAATACATACAGTTTTCTGTGCAAAGCAAACACACGAATAGTAAAAGTCGCCAAACAACCTAAAAAAATAAAAAATACCATTAAAGAAATGAAACATAAACAAATAATATGCGTTATAAGTATGAAAAAATATATAAAAACAAAAAATGCCTCCAAACAGTGAATAAACATAGAAAAATCTCAATAAAAATGCAATAAACCATAAGAAAATAATATCCGTAATAAATGCAAAAACAAAAGACTATTTAATTATTTAAAGAAACAAAATAAGAACATAAGTAGAAATGACTGTAATAAATTGATGCAAAAAGTAAATGTAAGAATAAAATGAAATGTAAAGTACCCCTTTAATATCAATAACAAAAAAACTCGTCACATAGAATATGTGGGTAAAGAAAACCCTATTTATAAACATTTTCTCCGGAAACAAAACATGCTACGAGCAGACAAATTAAACAAACAAAGCGAACAATTTTAACCCCACCATCTGTCATCCTGTGCTTTATCCTGTCGTGGCAGGGAGGAGGGTCATTACCAACACTCCAAGCCCTTAAAATGGCCAATGTTTGTTGTGACGCTTGGTACTCACGTTCGTTCGACGTGCTATTTTGGGCGTTGAAAACGATTTTGCGCCAAAGCTATCTTGGGACAAACGTGTCCTGTTTTCCCCGAAACGATACTTTCGTGGAATCGGATCTTGCTAGCGTAATGTCCACCTGTTCGTGCTGAAGGACAGCCAAATTGCAGGTGTGCTGGTGGTGCGTCGATCAACTTCAATATTTCCAATCGGTCGCTAGCCATCGCTCGGCAGTACAGCAATCGCAATTAAATGGTGCGTTTGTTGAACTGCTCGCTGTCCGGGATAATGGTTTGATAACGCTAGGGGACTTTCTTTGCAGCCTCCAAAAGCGACAGACAATTTTACAGGTAATAAATTGTGTGGCAGGGCAGAGATTAATTAGGTTAATGAAAGGAGCATTTCGGTCGTGCACCGGGTGGCGGTAGATGAGAAATGGCAAATTTTCATTTACCAAGCACCCACAGGCCTCTGGATTCTCCCGTTTGGTGATAGTGTTTTAATGAGGTTCACTTAATGGCATTCATTCACTCGAGAGTGCGCGTGGGATATTATTGAATCCACGATCCACGAACGGACCGGGCCAATTTCCGAAAAGAAAAAAAAGAGAAAACATTTCATTGATTCCTGCTAGTGTGTTTGCGTGTGTATGGATGTTTGGTCTTTGGAAAGGGCGAAATGTAGTGTTTCTTATCAGGAATAGAGAGATGTGTTTGTTTAAAAATTCATCGTTAATGTATCGACTCACTGACGCACTTTTCCTGCTAATTTGTGCAACTTTTAATTTCAGTCCTTTTACCACGAATGCACATTGAAAGAAACTTGTGGTAGAATTTAAAAATAGCTCGTGTAGGTAGAAATTATTTTCAACAGAAGTCATAAACTATCGTAAATCAGAAGTGCTTTTTTATGAAAAATTTCAACATTTTACAAAAAGTTATTTTTCAATTTAAAATATCCTGTGTCGTCCGTTCACATGCTAACATCAAAGCTTAATGCTATGCTGGACGAAGTTTTAATCATTCTATTCTGAACAGATATCTCTATGTACTCTCTGGTATGTTTAAATCATCATCAAATCCCAACGAGGGATTCAGGAAGGATTTTAGGGCTGGTAGCATCTTCTTCTTCTTCTTCTCTGGCACTACAACCTCTGTAGGTCTTGGCCTGCGAGCTATTGCTAGCTTTCTGTGACTTAGTTAAACCCGTAGCTGGATAGTCGGTCTTGCGTACGGGCAGTCGAACCCCGGTCCTGCCGTGTGAAGACCGGCGCTGCTATCGTATACACCACCGGGCCACCCCGGGCTGGTAGCATACATTAGACGAATAAGGAACGGAACTATTTTCTAATGGCAAACGAAATCAGTGTTGAAGTTTGTAATTGCATACTTTCCTGCTACGTGCGCCTTAAACATTATCCCCGATGGTTTACGTTACACATAGTTCTGCAAGAGATTGATCTTTCAATTTAAATTACTCAACGTTTTAACGGCTTAGATTTTCAAGAAGATGTCGGAAGCTAGATTACCTCTTTTTAATTTATTCCTCCACCTGCGACAACGACTGGAACGTGCCTATCCTGATAGACGTAAAGATTTCCATGTAAGGATGAAAGAGTTTGCGTCCGACATTCGTGCGACTTGAAGATCCCAATTGGTGAATAAATAAATCGTCACCATGTACAAATTAACGAAAAACACGGAGCTTTTAGACGTTGAGAGAAACATTTTGATCTTCAAACTGCCTTTTCAAACCGTTGGAAGCCACCAAGTCAAACGTCGTGACACGAGCCGTATTCTTGATTTGAATCTTAAACTTCAATTTCTTCGGTACCTCCACAAGTTTATTTGATGAAGTGATATTTGCGGCAATTAAAGACAGCACCAAATATGTAAAGCGTTTTATAAGAGAACGGGCGAGCGAACGTTAGTAATCTATGTCAAAAGAGTCACTAGTTCCTTTACCAGTGCTGCATTCAAGTGACGTTTCACTGAGGGCTCTATTAGTAATGTGAAAATCGTCTTTAATAATAGTCCGGATACAATTTCGCTTGCTTGCTTCCTTGGTAACCTTACCGCGAAGCTATTTTGTCACCTTTGACGTATATTCAAATAGACTTAAAAACAGTGTGTAATCCTTTAAGCATCACTTCGCGGCTGGAGAAACCGTCACTATGGACATTTTGCAAACTGAGCCGATAAACTGTGACCAAATGACATCCCCGGTAACATTTTAGAACGAAATTAGACCTTAATAGACCATAACTCCCGGGGCGGCCCGGTGGTGATGCGACAGCGGCGCCGGTCTTTACACGGCAGGACCGGGGTTCAAGTCTCATCTGGGCCGTTCCCCCATAGTGAGGATTGACTAACCAACTATGCGGTATCAATTAGTCCAGTAAGCCAGAAATGGCAGGCATGACCTTAAGAGGTCGTTAGGCCATGAAAGAAGAAGAAGAAGTAAGGGATAGGACCTAGGGATAGGATTGTAGGCGGAAACGAAAAGATGATATGGAGAGGTTAAAGTCGAATAGGTTGGATGGCGAGTTAAACGCACGTATCGCACGCAACAAAGGATCTTTACGTCATATTGCAGTGCGACGTGCAGGAACGTATATTGGGAGACGATTACGAAGGGAACGAGAAGGTACATAGAAGGGAATTATAGACAGCAACGATGGAGCATCAACACAGAGGAGAAGGAGGGAGGCAATGAAGGAAGATTGGGCAAGGGACCGGAAGCCGAGCAACCAACACCTGTCTTCGTAACAAGGAAGTGCCGAGTGGTGGGACTCATGGATCTTGTGAACAGCAAACCTTGTGAAGGATCTCTGAACTCTTTCGATCCGGTCTATGTGGATCCTCGCCGACGGCGACCAAATCACCAAGCAGTATTCCAACAGCGACCTGACCAGCGAGCAAAATAAGACCTTAAGGCATTGAGGATGATTAAAATCACAGGCAACACGCTTCAATACTTCAAGCATGCTCCGAACTCTAGTGACAAGGGAGTCGATGTAGCTGGTAAAGGTAAGACCAGCATCCAGCCAAACACTGAGGTCCCTAACAACAGAGACTCGGTTGACAGAGATCTGGTCGATGGTATAGGGATAAAGGAGGATTGGGGAGCGAGAACGAGTGAACGAGATAACTTTACTTTTACTAGGACTAAGAACAACTTATTATCATCACACCATATAGAAAAACGATTAAGGAAGCTTTGAAGGACGGAACAATCATTGAGGAAAGAGACAGGATAAAAAAAATTAATATCGTCAGCATAACACAAAAAACAATCAAGAGGCAAAAGAGAGCTAACGTCATTAATAAAAAGGATGAACAGCAAAGGACTAAGGACACTACCTTGTGGAACACCGGTGTTGGATAGGAATGGACTTCGTTGGAAGGTGGTGCCCTCTATAGGAAAATTTAAATACTCTATTTATTACTGTCAAATTCCCTACATACATTTTCTGCTGTTCAAAACCTTCAAAACCGTCTCTCGAATTGTCACATTTGGCATGATCAGCTCTTTTTCTGCAATCGAGAGAATTTTACTGTTAAAAATCTTCAGAAAGCCTCGGGCATCATTGCAATCTTACGGGGGTCGTTTTTAGTTTAGCGTTGAATGTGAGACATTACAAAAATCATCCAGAGAAACCTGTCTCCTGACATTAAGGAAGTCATTCTTCAACAAAAAAGAAAGACACATAAGCCCAAAGCAAAAATCATTTAAGCACACATCAGCGCATCAGGATTAACTTACACCATCGGCGAACTTTGCCAATTAGCTGTTCGTACGCTTTAGTGACCCCAAAGCTGTGTGTGGCGATAATAATTTTCACATTTTTGCCATGTGCAAGCTGCTGCCAAACATACGCGCGCGCTAATGAGCCACCACCATACGACACTCAAACCATTCGAATGGTAAAGAAACGCCTAAGTGAATTCCAATGGATACTCAATCCTGGGAGTTGATCAGTTGATTAGGCGTGGAATTTGCGATAAAACACACACACACACATTCATTCGGGTGATCAACCGAACCGAACAAGTCAACCGAACAAGTCTTGCGCGACCCTTTTTCGTGCGCGCTCTCTCTCGTTTCTTTGACGCTGGCCCAATGGTATGTGCCAGCTAATCTCACAAGGACTGATTGCAAACTGATGATTAGCGGATAAATCCTCCAGCCCAAGCGACTGGGATAGGCAGATGGTTTTATTTCCTTGTGCTACCAGCGTGCCGTTCGCTGCTTGGAAAGTAGGCCACCCGTTCGGCATCGATTGGCATTAGCATCGGGATGCACTAAAGTGTCGCCCTGGAGTAGAGCCATAGCAAGAGACCCTCTTCTGTCACCATCATCAGATTAATTTCATTCCCCAATCAAAAAGGGACCACGGCCATCGGGAATGCAAAGGAAAGAGAAGAAAAAAAACTGGGCAGACATCGAGTTAACAAGGAAAAAGGGTGTTCCGCGCGTTCGTTGTCTACCCTGGTGACACCGTAAATCCCTGTCCGAAGAACCCGTATCAATCGTTCGTCGTTAGGTTGACCGGGAGAAGCATCGAGTGGACGTACCGCCGTGATGACACTTGTTAAAGTGAAACTAAGCAAGTGTGTTTACCCGGCAGGCGTTGGTTGTGGCCGAACTGGACGAAAACAGAAAAGAAAACCCCGTCTTCGTAGCATGGCGGGCCGCCGGCTCGCTTGGCAACGGGCCCGGGGTTTTATTTCTCCCTAGGCTTTCAACCGTTTTTCCTCACCGA
The DNA here is from genome assembly GCA_002091835.1 of Anopheles maculatus. Classification (NCBI taxonomy): domain Eukaryota; kingdom Metazoa; phylum Arthropoda; class Insecta; order Diptera; family Culicidae; genus Anopheles; species Anopheles maculatus. Next base: position 43,884 of record KZ062951.1, read on the forward strand.
ATGCCGCCCAGAGATCGGTATCGGCATTCCGAACGGATTGGATTCCGGGAGGAGCATTTTTTGTTGCTGTGCTGCGCCTGGTTTTCCCAGCTCTATTCTCGTTACCGTCAAGTAAATTGAGACAATAGAGCTTGCACACGGCCATGTACACAAGCACGGCAAGCGAGTACCGGGCAGACAGGAAATGGGAAACTTTAGGTGGTGGAAAACTGTTCGCCCCCTATCACTACCGGGACCTGACGTCCCTGTTGGAGGGAAAACCATCGGTGCAAGTAATGGTGGTGGTGTTATTCCCGCTCCCTATCGCGTTCTTTGTCGGTCCGCTTTTTAATAGCTTTTCTCCACCAAGTCCACCGACCGACGATACAACCCGACACCGTCAAGCCCGGCTGGTAAGAAAAACGTGAAGTGGAAAAATGTTTCAATCAACCGTGGAATGTCCCGTGGTGTGGAGCGGCTTTTTGGAGTGAAATAAAATACGTTTCGAAAAGCATAAGTCAACGCAAGCGTTACATAAGCGCGATCCTTTGTCATCGACGATGTTTGGGAGAAAGTTGTCGTCATCCGGCCATCCCACGCGATTGTGCCTACACCCGCGGGATGGCGGCCATTTTGTTGGACAAGTTTTTGTTGGGACCGGGAAGCGTGCGGGAAGAACCTTTCATTGGACAAATTTGTTAAATTTCTCGCACCAACGTTCCTTCGAAAACTCGGTGAGTAAATCTGCCGCCCCATCGACTAACCCCGCTCTTCTTCCTCCCTTACACTCACACTCGTCAGGTCGGGGTCGAGGCTGAAGTTGAGAATTCACTTTTTCTTCATTCAAGGTTTAATGCCTGCCTGCCCGGTTCCTGCAGGAGTGATCACACGCCACCGCGTTATCGGTTACATTTAGCCTTGGCCTTTTGCCAACCGGTTTCCCCCTACCGGATATGGCGACGGGGCTTTGTGTTTTTGGTATTGTTAGGTTCACTGTGTGGGTGTAAGTCGGCATGTGTCGATTGAGGGAATGTTATCCCTGAATGAGGAGACCATTTTAAGGTGTTGTACGATCGGTGAAAGTTAGCTATGGGATAGCGGAGATATATTAAACTTGATACATAAAATTACTGAATTTTTCATCGCTATTCTAGGACTCGATCGTACTGGGAGCGTTTGTCAAAACGGTATAACAAAAGATTCGTTCAGAGTACGCTTGATTCTGACTATGCAACAATGAGAAATATAAGTCAACAAATTTGCAGTATTGGTAAGTACAGACTCACTCGAGGATGTTTCTGCCAAAGCAGCAAAAAAGAACAGTACATTGGAATTATACAATTTCTAAACTGTTGCATTTTAACTTTAACTGTATCCTCAAACTAAAATTGATGGCTTAAAACGAAAGAATAAATTGGAGCCTAATAACTACGGAAAAACGTGAAACATTAAAACATAAGCTTATCTAGTAAAATGCTTTTATGGACTAATTTCAAGATTATGGAACAATTCAAGCAAATAAAGTGAACATCCTAAATTTGACAAATTTTTGAAACCAATGTGAATGAAATTGTTACAAACAGTAACAAAACGAAACTTTTATAGAATCAATTAATTTAAGGTACATAGTTTTAAGATTAACACTGTTTTGCTTTAATTAAGTGATAAAGTTGAGATAAATAAAAGACAGAAAACTTAAATTTCGAGCCATAAACTGTCTAAAAATTGATTAGACTTGGAGAAGAAAGACCAGAACAGTTGAACTAATCCCGTAGGAGTACAACAGACTCTGTTGAACAGAGTCGTTCATTGCGACAATTTTAATAAAAAATAATCACAACCGAACACTTCTAACAAAAGATACCAACGTATCCGGTATTATGAGTAAATATATAGATGTATTAGTAAAATTTGATCATACCGTAGTTGAAGATCTGAAGTATTGACAAAAGTAAAGGGCAGTTTTACTAAAATCCCAGTAGCACCCGGGGGAATATCTCTCTGAATATCTCTTTGATAAAAAAGGTAGTATTTCCACCAAGATAGGCGATCGCGAAGTCGCAAAACTTTGGTCAAACCTAAATGGGGTCAAAAGTCATCACCAATAACAACATAAATGATGGTCCAATCAAAATATCTGTCGCGACGGATGAAGCTGGGACTGTATATAATCTTTATAATCCCCAGTACTCACATACGCCTATGAGACATGGACTCTGTCCAAAACTGACGAAACCCTCTTAGCCGCGTTCGAGAGGAAGATGCTCTAGAAGGATTTTTGGCCCTGTATGTGTGAAAAGACAATGGAGGAGCCGCTACAATGACAAGCTTAATGAGCTGTACGGTGAACTCACCATCGTGCAGCGAATTAGGCTCGCCAGGCTTCGGAGGGCTGGTCATGTCATGAGAACGGCACCGGATGATCCAGCCGTCCATATGGACAGAGGAGGTGTGGTAGGCCCAAAGTGAGATGCAGTGATGGTGTTGATGCGTCCGCCAGAACGATGCAGACATCCTGATGGTTGCTAAAGCCGGAAGGATATGCTTGTTGAGGCACGTGATGAGGATGCCGGACTTATGCCCTGCTAGGAAGGTGCTTGTCAGCTACCCGTTCGGCACAAGACGTAGAGGAGCACGGCGAGTTCGTTGGCTGGATCAACTGGAGTCAGACTTGAGGAATATCGGGGGTGGAGAAGTGCAGCCATGGACCGAGTTTCCTGGAGAACGATTGGACACTAGGCCATGTCTATTAGACGTGCTCCCCATGAGCAGACCAATAAAGAATAATAAGCTTCCCCAAAAAGGCCGAGTAAGTAAGTAAGTAACTCTGCTTGATAAGTAAGTGAGTAATTTGTACCAAGTTTAAAATTAGCTTTGTAGCTTTTTACTTTTTACTTTTTACTTTTTTACGGGGGCGGCCCGGCGGTAGATGCGACAGCGGCGCCGGTCTTCACACGGCAGGACCGGGGTTCAAGTCACATCTGGGCCGTTCCCCCATAGTGAGGATTGACTATCCAACTATGCGGTAACAATAGGTCTAGTAAGCCAGAAATGGCAGGCATTACCTAAGAGGTCGTTATGCCAAGAAAGAAGAAGAAGAAGAAGAAGAAGAAGAAGCTTTTTACTTAATACATATTTATCCGAATTCTATACAATTTCAATACATATGTAAACTTTTTATGCTTTAAGCCACCTAACTAAGACGTTTCAATTATATACTTATGTTTGTCGCATATCTCGGAATTCGTATCTCCATCTTCTTCTACAAGAAAATAAATGCGAAATATGTTTGCAGTTAGTAGAAAACAAACCCCACGAAAAGCAATTTCTCAAAATATCAATTAGAACTGTAATGTGCATGTGTGCCCTGCTCGCAAATACGTTCGATTGTTTGGCACACGCGGGAAGTACGGTGACAAATCGCCGATTTCACACTGCCTGCCACACACGGTCTGCGATGTGCATGTTTAATTATGTGGCGGTAGCAAAACAGAGCCCCAGCAGAGCCCCCACCGATACACTACCCCGAGCATCTTCACCATGCAACCAGGAAGTTCGGCACAGTCGCGCCCGTATCCGTACATTGTCATTCGCTGACAAATTCCCTTCCCTGGTGCTGGCTGGCTGGCTGTCGGTTGATATATACACGGCGATGGGAAGGCAGGATTTTTGAGTAATTAATGGAGTAATTTCAATTAAACGCACCTTTTAATGAGAGTACAGGGCCTTCCGGGCGTCATTCAATCGCGCTCATTTTAATTTATTTCAATTTGATTCTGTTTTAATCTGGTGCGAGACTGCCGTATCGGAAGCTGTCGGGCGTGCAAGATGGCACCCGGTACACTAACGACATATGGAGTTGAAAGTGATTTTTTTGTGTGTGTGCGTGCTTATTTATGCTGTGAGTGTAATGAAATAATGCGTTTATGCGTATATCCATAAAGAATTTAACTTTGTAACAGATTTCTCCTTCTTGATATCTCTGGGAGTAAGTGTTGAGACATCTTTCAAGTGATACGATGTTAAATATGATCATCTTCAGTTTATTTTAAATAGAAAATGGCAGTTCTTTGGCAGGACTTACAACTCCAATAAACAGTGAGCGTTTTTAAAAGGATCGAACAAAGCTAATACCATGATGTATTGAACTTCAAATTTTGCCACTAACTTCTTCACCACAAAGTAGTAGAAACAATACACGTAAACGTGTTTTAAAAAGGACTTTGGAGCTTTTGTTAATGAAAAAGATAGGCATGATATCAAAATTGGTGATCTTATACAAGTTTCGTATTATGCAAACTTTATAGATTTTGAAAGATATTGTTAAAGCTGGCTTGCTCTCAACCGGCCATATTATTTTATATATTTTGTATCAGCTTTTCCTATCAAAATTTCAGAGTTACAGAGATATGAAGCTGGAAAACAAATTAATAAAACAAAACATGAAATAAATCTTTTAGAATATCAAAATATGAAACATTACTTTGGAAAGGTTCTATTAATGAATAAATTAGTTTTCCAGCATGCCAGCAGATGAGCAATAGTCCATTATTATCTAAATAGATCGAGAGCTACACTTTTGTGGCCAACATTGGAGCAGTAAAAGTTATGACGATCCATTTTAATACCCTATAAGCTTCAGCTATTTAAACGATACTCGAAATCTCTTAATATAACACTTGATGGTTCATGCTTTAATCTACACAAATCATAGCAAGCGCACGTGCCCCCGTAATAAATGCTGTTAATTACTGCAAGAAGCAACAACTGTGTTGGTCCAGATTTCCAAAACTGCTGTACAAGATGTTCGGATTTTCAATCCTTTTCTCAAACCAATTGGTTCGTTGCCTCGTCGTGTTGGCAACGCTCCAAACACATGTCGGGCACAGAAATTGCCTAGCTGGCTGGTTGGCCAGCTAGGCTGGAATACAAACCAGAATAGCCAGACACAGTGCCAGTTATCCACGATCATGCCAGACAGTCTGTTGAGCATGACAAAACCTGTTGCCACTGGTGCATGGAACGATAGACGTTTTATACAGTCTGTTACTTGACTTTAAATACATTCATTTTACTGTATTTTCTTGGGGATTTTGGTAACGTTTCCCTCTAAAAAAAATGAGCTATTTTCAGGGGGGTAACAGAATGATAGCAGATAACGTATCACATTTTACTCGATTCCTACATTTAAGAGTCATTCTTCAACAACAAGAAAACCTCATCGTATTAAAAATAATTGTTAAAACTTTTTCAGCTCGTCAGTTGGCCCTGGAGGACAAGTTGTTACTCCGTCCTATCTCCAGAATAATTAGATAAGGTCCTCTGATAGAGGTATAGCCATAAAATTCTATTGCTAGCTGCTGAGGATAATCTACAGATCGCCAAAAAGGTATGTTTCATTAGCGTTGTCAGCCTCAAAATTTTGATGAGAAATTATAGCATGGACCGCTTTGACTTAGCCAGTGTCCATCTACTTCATAAGGCTTTAATATCTGAATACTTGGAGATTCATTGAGTCACAAATCATCAGACAATAGAGCCTTAACTTGCTCATCTTACTATAAGTGGTGAGCAGTTGAAACCTGTTCCGTTTTAGAACTTTTCGTATCTCTCGAGAGATTGAAATGTTTTTATCCCGCAGACCCTCTCAATTGTTTAGGCAATGGATGCTATAAATTGATATCTTTATTAAATTTTGTAAAAATTTTAAAGACATGATGTGTAAAATGATGGGCTGTTTTGGTGGATCGCAAGAGAGAATCAGAGTGTTGCAGAATTCATACGATATTTGCCATTACATTTAAAGCTTCATTAGTGCTATAATGTTGTTTTTTGGTATTGTAAACTTAAGGAAAAATTAATTATCTAAATTAAAAAAACTGAAGAAAATCAGTGTGTTTCCGCCAGTAGCCTGAACCACGCGAATGTGATTGCAGTTGAGGCTTCGCACCGGGGCTTCGAACAACAATGAACAATTACCTGCCGAATGAAGCCTGTTGCATGCGCTGGCTCTTAGCTTGCCAGTTCCCGGAAACGATAATTAAGCATCATGCTCAGCTGCTAACCTGAAAAGGCAAGCTTCTTCCAAAAGCCAAACGTACCTTCACCGAAACAGCCTGCGGTTGGCACGAAAGATTAGCAGAAGAGCAACCGATCGCCGCATTGCTTGTGAGGCCCAGGGCCTAAGCTGTGTGCCGAATGCGCTAATAAAATTACCACTCCGAAATGAAAACGTGATACACAAAAAGTGAGCGTTTTTGGGAGGGAAGAAAAACACATCGCCATGAGTGGATAAGTAGGTGGTCAATTCGGTGGTGGTTGGAAAGATTTATATTTTCCCGCGAAAGTGATGGCGAATGATTTGCTTCTCGTGCGAGGAACGGCTAATGGAAATATATTAATGTTCAATGGAGGTTCTTTAAGATGATTGTGAGTAGATTGTTTTAAAAAAGTGATCATTATTATTGTACCTGAAAGGAAAGTTTTGGAAGAAAAGTTTTTGAGCTAATGATAAAAGTTTTTTTTTTTGTTACCGCCCTATCGAAGCAAACAACACAATTTTGAGTGATTAAAGTCCGATTCTTGGGCTTTTCTGTTTTCTTTTCTATTTTTCCTTGCTTCCTAGCACATCGCTCAAATCAAGACCAATATCAATCATAAGTATGGAACACATACAGCTTTCATCCCATCCTATCGTCTTCACACACACACACACACACACACACACACACACGATCAGTTGTTGTTGTTTTTGTCGATTTTCAAGCACATACTCATACACGTGCAAACGGGGGAAAATGTTTGCTTGTTTTGCACTCTCTCTCCTGTTTTTCCACCAGAAAGTTTATGCCATCAATTGCCCTTGAGGGAGCTGAAGAACTGGAAGGCCAGTAGTGTGGGACGATCGGGACGGGTACAAAAATGGCTTCCCCCTAAGGGATCGTTTGCGAGACCGTTTTGGCAAGTGACATGGGAAAAAGCGCTCGCGAGTGGAGCATCTCCGGTCCGACCGACGACAGCGGGTTTTTCTTCAAGTGTTTTCGATTCGAAAAGCCGTTTAGAATAAACGTTCATTAATCACTCTTTGCCTTGCTCACACTGTTCGAGTGCTTTGGCTGAGGCGTGATTTTGTTTGCCCTTCGGCAATGGTGTACCAGCAGTTTTGTTCTGGGCAACAAAATGTTTGTGGAAAAGCTTCGTTTCACCTAGCATATTTCCTGCATGCAAACAATTTTACTGATTCGTGGTACTCTATGAAATTGGAGGAAAACGATCGTGCAGCTTCATACAATTGCAGTGCTCGATTTCGGAAGGAACAAAGGGGACATTTCCCTGAATTCCCCCCCCCCCCCCCAGCAAAATATTGTTACGCATCATTATTTCGATAACACCATGTTTTTTTAAGTATCCTTCAGGCTTTTGTTTCCTTCCAGCCAGAAGGAGCGTTGATAATCGTGGAAAGGGTTTTTTGTTTTTCACCTTGTTTGGAATCGAACCTGATGTCGAATCGAGTTTTTGCGATGTAGATGGAACACGTACACTAGTGGAAATGTAATTGAGACATGTGAAATTTTATCTATAATAAATTTAAGATAATTTGCATTAACATACATCGTGAAACTCTGAAAACATACTCCTGCTCCTGTATTTGAGAAAAAATGGTCAACACTCAACTCATAAAATTTTTATCCTTAATCTTTAATTGTTTTAAATGGCTTAACTCCCCGGAGGTTTCGTCACACACTGGTGTGGGTTGGATAGGACTTCCAGAGGCCACGGGGGGGTGGACGGCTAACACCCCGCGCTTCGTGCAACGTCCGGTCCTGATCATACTTCCATAGGAGGACCCGCTTGGATTCGACTACAAGCATCACAGCTAGGGAGGGCTGTATTGTGTTGTAGGACTCCGCACGGTTCGTCTCCTGCACAAGTGAAATTGTTCGGACAGGTAACTTCAAACCTTTGAACCATGAGAGACGGCAGACTGTCTTTTGCTTTAGTATTTTCATATCCTCTTCAATTTTATCTTTCGGAAAAGTGTCTTGTCTTATATTTAGATTCATGTCAATTGTTTTACTGTTTTCTCTAAGCTCATTAATTATTTTAGCATGTTTGACACAGCTTTGTACTTTGTATTTTGACTTAGTAGCAAAATGGAGTGAACGCATGAGAAATTAAAAATGCGTAAAGTCAAAATTTGTAATCAAATTTAAATCTCGAACGTTACATGATAAAACAATCTTATATGGCTTAAAAAGAATCACATGAAACTAGTTAGTAATTTAGAACGATTCTTAATTTCAAGTTTTGCTTAAAACAAATTAAATGCATTAAAAAATTCAGCTTAAAAAAGGTTTTATAACTCATTACTTTTTTTTAGCAATTTTTCTAGTTTTTGCTAAGAGTTTGTATATTACTGTTAAGCACTGTAAATGGTCCAAATTTCTTTTATAAGGTCTCGCGAACATTAGAAGGTGATTTAATTTATGAAATATTAATAAAATAATAATCTGTGAAGAAATTAGTAATTTATTTCTACTGAATAAAACTTAGCTGAAACTAACATAAACTAAATCCATCCTATGATTTGTATCTACAAAATTTTCGCTTCTGTCTATTTCGGTACAAAGTTTGCAAAATATTAAGACAGCAAATGTTTAGCAAATCGATCATAATTATTACCACTAGTGTGAGTGCATACATTATTGCATTACGATCTAAATGAATTTGATCATCAATTCTACTGTTTTACTGATTTTTTGAATAATAAAAAGCTGATCGTGCTGAAAATAAATAAATAAATAAATAAAACTTATCTATTTTTTGACACTTCAAACCAGTAACTTTGAGTGGGCAAAAGTACATATTTTGGTTAAGATATAGCCATATTGTAACAACGAATTTTTAAAATAAATTTCTATAAAACTCATTATGGATGCTTAATTAAAATCGATGCTTAATTAAAATACGAAATTTCCTCCCCAAAAGCATTCCCGCAAAATCATTAATACATTTAAACCAATATTGTACAATGCGTTCAATATTTACACTGAATTGCTTGTTTTCTGCTAAATGCGTAACGATTGTTAATTGCTTTTTTCCGAAGAAATCATTCACCAGTAAAACCCGTTTGTGTATGTGTGTTCGGATTCATTAAATCATAGACTGAAAATCCTATCACTTGTTACAAACAGCAAACGGTCTTCTACTTCTCACCGATTACGGCAGAGAGGGCTTTTCGGGCATAAATTAATTTGTCCCACAAACAACTTAAGATGCTTACCTTTGCGCTGAACGGTGTCGCTGGAAGGAGTTCTGGAAGCGTCGTCGGAATGTTCATCAGCAAACTAGAAGCTAGCGTACCGCGTCCCGGACGATAAGCTTCCCGTCCTGTCCGCAGCTTCCAATCACCACCTGTCTGCTTGTTTTCGAACTTTTCGAGCACAGAGAAAACTGGCGACGTAAAATCCTTGTGTCACGGGGTTTACGGCCGAACGGCAGGAACAATCACGTACACATAGACACGCGTGAAGCCACCTCGATCTAACTCACCCACCCACGCACATACAAACACTTGGCACAATCACCCGCACATGCATGTGGTGGCCACCCTTGGAGAAGCACCTTAGAAATAGGGAAAGAAGCAAGACATCCTAGAGTAATCGAAATGGAGATATACATTTATATTACACAACGCGCACGATTGCCCGTTCTGCAAGCGGCGGAACTGTTTCGCTAGCCTTCGGGGTTGGCCAGGCCCACAGTCTACAAACCCCAGTTCGGGACGCAACAGACAGACACAATCGTAATCCACCCAGTGGCACTATCTCTTAACCGAACCACAAAAACGGATGAAAATTGATGATGCAGCGCGAAAATTTAAAGCAACTTTTCCTTCACTTGGGGGTAAAACTTGGAAATGGTTTATTGGAGGCTAGCACCAGGACAAAAGAGGGACAAACACAACACACACACACACGCAACATGAATTCAACAGCACACACTGCATCACGAGGTCAGCTCAAAAGCTTGAGTTTGGGCTGATGAGAACACAGATTCGCCTTAAACAGAGGACGCCTTTACACGTTTCGTTGGCTGGAAAAGCTAGGAGTGTTTGGGCCATCGCTACTGGATAGGACAGGAACGGGAAGCAGCCTGCTTCCGTGAAGCGAAAAAATCACTTAATAGAAAACTCACTAGGTACACCTCCAACTCGCACTGTGCGGTGGTGGTGGAGCTGTGCGAGCAACGACGGATGTTGCCGGAACGACGCAGACGAGCACCGACGATGGTCCGTCTTTCCGACGCCCGGAACGACCAAAACTCGACTAAAGCGAAGGCCAACTGAGTGTTTGCCGTGCACCGAAGGACTTTTCCTATCATCAACGGACGACGCGTAGGAGATAACGGCTGCCGAGAGCGAATGAGCCCGAGAGCGTCCGTGTAAGCGCTCGCCACACAAGGACATCCATGCTTGGCTCGGGATGAAGCTTTTAACGATGAGCAACATACACACACACACACACGAAAGCTAACGCACTTACTAAGAAAACGTTTGACCGAGCGAGAGAGAGAGAGAGCTTGGGTAAGTATTCACGAGGCGTAATTCCCCAAACAGGCGGCTTTTCAAGGATGCACACGCGCGTCCCAAGGGTGGGAGGAGAGACAGACGACTCGGTAATAATGCGTGGGCTTGACACCGACCCGACGTCTCATGGGTGTTCAACACCATCGTCTCTGTGTGTGTGTCATGCATTTCGACAGAAACGAGAGCCACATGAGAGATTCATCGGGTCGGGGAACATCCGTGTTAGACTGGGGAGAAACGCGCGATAGGGAGATCTGCTTCTCAGATTCTTGCTTGATGGGGTCTCACACACTCAACTCGATCAACAAGTTAATAACCTGATGATGCAAGGGAACGCGCGCGTGTGTGTTGGATCCTGCGCACGGCGCCCACTAGCTTCTGTGCGGAGCGGAGCGTTGTTGAAAACTTTCGGTTCCGTTTCCTACCGATTGGGACGGTTGTGACGCTTTTCCGCTAGATGGGGCTAGTGGTTTACACGTGTGAGTTAATAAAAAACGGATTCAAGGATTCTATTTTTAGCAACAACAAATAATTTCCCTGATATTGCAAAAACCACAAGTTGTTTTATAATTGAAAATTAACTTTCAAAATAGGGTAAAAAAAATAATTATACTTTAATTTAATTTGTTTGAAACTTTGTGCGAGAGCATTGAAACTCTGTGGCGGAGCTTGGATAATTCGAAACTTTTTTGTCGTTTGTTAGAAGAAGTCCCTTAGACGAGCTTTCTTGGTAGTTGAGAATTGGATCAAAATATCGACGAAGTCTTTCTGGGTACGATATCTATTGGAAGAAGACAAGTGAAGCTTAGACGGCGAGGTCTCTTAATGAGACAAGGTCTCTTGAAAAAAAAATGTGAACAACGAGGCTCCTTTGCTCATGGTATATGCGGCTTGGACGGCAAGGCTCGTAAATAAGGCCGATTGGCTTATGAGGTCTCTAGGCTTTTTTGCGCTTATTTTTGTCAAAAATCTAACTGTGATTATAACCTAGTTTTGAGCAAGCTTCATTGTGCAAGGATTGTACCAAAAAGTCGGTTTGCTTTTAAGACTTGGGTGACGAGCTCGCTTACACGCGGAAGATAAGGCTCCTTGGAGACTATACCGCTTGGACGACGAGGCACACTAGGTAATAAGGGTCCCTTACTCCGCGCGCAATCAAACCCGCTACAGAGCAGGCTACTCAGCAACTCGGCTAAATTATTACGAACAGAAACTAGGGTACAACAACCTTTTAAAACCCCTTAGTTTTGCAGTTAATGCTGTGTTTACCAATATCGACTACCTATGCAGCGATGGAATTTTTTTAATCAACCGTAACGAACATCCGTGTACTGCTACTATTCCAAAACTTTCGGATATTTGTCATTATTTGTGTCAATCTAGCCCTGTGCGCCATCATCTTCAGAAAAATAGTACACTTTATTATAAGCCATTTCTGCTATAGATAATGGTTGCTTGTTTGCTTGCTTGTTTGCTATCGCATTGTATGTTTCAATGTTTTGAGTGTGTGTATGTGTAAGCATGTGCGTCTGGGGAATTTTAATCTGCAGTGTAAAAGAAATGGGGACAGGGAGAGAGAGAGAGAAAGAAAAAACGATTTTTTAACAATTTTGAGAACGAGGAACAATAGCTAATCATTAATAATTTTCTTATTGGAATTGATTTGGGGAACATAAAATAACAATTTCATACACACGCACAAATATACAACAACACCAACCAATACATCGAATCATATAGGGGAGGTGGGGGCCACACATTGATTGATGACACATCGAAGAAACGTTATACGATCAACATCACGTTTAAAGACAAGATTCACATGTCTCTTATTTGTTTTTTTGTTTTTCACTACTTCTACTACCGGGATTGTTATGGGTTTTTTGTGTTGTGTTAACAATAAATTATTACCATCGCTAGAAAATGGTTGATTTGTTGTGCTGCTGATTTGCTTTACAAAAATAAAACCACCCATTAGTGTTACTTGTAGTTTCTAAAATACTTTCTCCACTCTAAGGGATTGGTTCAGTTGATTTGCCAGTAACACAAATAGGGTGGTCGTCGTAAGCGACAAAAGGGTGTGTGTGTGTGTATGTTGGTGAACACGTTACACGCTTGATTCGAATAAGCAGAACAACTATAAACAGATGTGTTTGCTCTCATATACAAGTACATAATGATAATGGTCCATAGAACAAGTAATACTCCTGCCGGATTTGTGTGTTTTCCTTTTTTTCCTTAATTGTTAAGAACATCGGTGCAACATTATTATCTTTTTTTTTGTTTTGTTTCGTTTTTTCTTCAAGATCATCGACTTTGGGACTGTCTCACACTTTACAGGATTCTCCTTCTCTGCATTTTTCTTATGCTTTTGGAAGGTTCCGATCTACACGCGAGCTCTCAATCAAATGTTAACATTAAATAATTATTCTGCTGACTAGTGCTGAAGTTATGGTTCCTTGTTGTTTTCCTCTTCTCTTTCCATTTTTCCACTAAATTTACCGTTTAAAAATAGATCTCTAACTGTATAGAAATTGGTTGTTGGCTGGTCGTTAATCATAACAAATAAACTGAATAATTACAAATAGTTGTGCATTAGCATAATAAATCTGGAGACTGTACGGGAGACTGGGGTTTCTGTACGGGACTGTGGGCGTCCCCTTTTTTTTCACTAGAGTAGTCTGATCGCACGAATGTGTATCAATGTAACAAATCAATTATCTTAACTATTTACATTTACAACATACCTAGTAAGAATAGTACAATCATAATAATGTGCGTAGAGGATAAATACACGATTGGAAACCCAAAGCAAACCTCAACATGGTGAAGGAAAAGCTGTTACAGAGACAGAAACAAAAAAAGGAAATAAAAAAGGTTTCGCTAACATTCATTTGCAGAGGTCAATGTGTGTGAATAAAGGCGGGGTTTAAAAGTAAAGAGAAAGCAAGGCTACGCGCGCGGGACATTATGCTCGACAGGATGTGCGCTATACACAGTCTAATTTGCAGAGCTGTCTGCATCCCGACTCACGGCACAGGACGAATCACATTCATCAAACCGTTTGGTCCGTTTTTTTTTTGGGGGGGGGAGCGTATCACCAACAGTCTCGGCTTCTCCATCCTTTAGTCCAGCAGTGAGTCCATCTCGTCCACTGGCCGTTGTAGCTGATCGTCCAGCAACAGCTCACTCGTCTTTCCATCGGATGAGGACAGGCGTATGAGCCGCACCTTGTCACCGTTCACCCATCCATTTCCCTTCTGGCCGACCACCAGAAACGATGGTTTGTCGGTGTACGGTGGCGATGACGCGAGATCAACACCCAACCGGCCAACGATCTTCTCCTGTATGCTACAACTGTTAGTGGCGGGCTCGTGGCTACCTATACTGTGGTGGTGACCACTATCAGTACAATCGGGTTCAAGGGAAAGCTTACGCGAGGTTCCATTACTTGCAGGCGATCCGAGCTGGGGAGGGCTGTGATCATCCGTGTGTTCCTCCGTGCAGTGGCTCTTACTGTTGTTGTTGTTGTTATTATTGTTTTCGCTCGTATTGTTATTGTTTGCGTACGCATCCTTCGCACTTTGTGCCATTTCGATCCAGTGCTGCTTGTTCTCTAGGACACCTTCGATCAATGGGGACAGCTTGTCCGATAAGGTTGCAAAAGCCTGAAGTTGGATTTTATATTGGCACGATGGTTAGTGAACTAAAATTACAGAAAAACGCAACGATTTGCTTACCTCGTATATGGGAATACAGATAGAATCAATGAAGCCAACTTGCATCAGTGGCAATTGATCCTCCTTCTCTCGATTCATTATATCCTGAGAAGTAAAAGACGTGAAAGAGGAGAACATTAATATAACGACACCTAAACACCTTCACCGCATGGCTTACAATCGGTGTGATGTTTAACTCCTGCCGCTCCATATCACCCTGCTCGAAGAACTCCGAGCTGACCAGATCGGCGACACGCTTCTCAATCTCCCACGGTTTTGTGATGGCGGACAGATCGCAGACGGTCATGCTCATCGCACGCAGCAATGAGCGCGGTTCTTCCGCCTGCCAGGAACTCATTTCAATCGTCGGTTCGACTAAATTCAAAAACGCTCCACGTTTCCTGTTGGTGTAGAGGAAAAACATCGTCCATGTAAGAAAGAGTACGGTTTGTGGGAACGGTACAGTCCAATAACAACCTGAAATAAACGGCTAGATCGGTGGAGAGGATGGCATCTTCCAGCACGCGTATTACACGGCTGTAGTCTTCCGAGGACATGTTCGACAGTATTTGGTTGCCGGGACTGTTAATGATCATCAGACACTGGTCGAAGTGGTGGTGTTCCATCGTGGACGTCGAGTAGAGCTGAGCCAGCGGTGACGATGCTCTAAGCAATTAAACAATAAGAAAGCTGTTACTTCCAGGTCTTGCCAGGTAAAAGCACTGTAGGGTCAACCGACTTACTTGATCTGGAATGAATTGTTGGTCCCACGGTGATCCAGATCGTGGCACAGGCACGCTATGATCAGCGCAAGGCATTCAATCTCCCCGAAGATCTTCCACCATTGCGTCGACGTAAGGATTGCAAACATCATCTGCGTCACGTTAAATGCGTGCCGCCAGTTGTGGTACGTCACGTTACGATAGTTCTTCTTCACACTCAGCAGCCACCGGCACAGCACCTCGTACTCGATGTGAAACCGCTCGACCAGATCCAGATCGAGGAACATTCGGATGCACGCCTTTAGCGTGTGATCGTCGTCCAGAGACAGATCGTCGAATTTGAAGTCGTGCAGCTTGAAGAACGCTGACGATGGCACTTTTAGTTGCTGGAAAGAAAGAAAAAAGTACAACGAACACTCGTTACTACTTTAACCCTCGTTCAGGGAGAGTTGGGAACTTACCCGTAACCGGTACGCATCATCGATGGTAGCTGAGGCATGATAGCTTAGCACCTCCAGTGTGACGCTCTGCTTTGCCATTGCGATGATTGCCTTCTCGTACATGTGCGTGTTGTGTATGCCCATTCCGCAGAAGATAGCGAACGCCTCGACAAAGTTCTCATCATTTTTGGTAAAAGTCTGTAATAGAAGAAGCACAAACAATCAGTTCCCAATTCGCTAGCATCTGGCTATGCCAAAGATCTTCCACAGTGTAGTGAATGACATCTTACAAGATCATCGAACTTATTGATCAGCTGTATTACACCTATAATTTGACTTAATGAATTCTTGATCGCCATACAGAGAATGGTCTTGTGGCGGAAGTTGAGCCCTTCGTCGACACTCGGATCGAACCGGTCGTCCTCGTACGCGTTGCAGATATTTACAGTCTGGTAGTAGAAGAAAGAAAAAAACACTCGTTAAGAAGTTGCAAAAGAAATAAAGTGGCACAGATAATATATACCTCGCCAGTGGTTGCCACGTAGCCAGTAATTCCGACGTTGATCGGAAAGCGGGACTCGAACGGGCTCGTGCGAGCATCCCCGTCATCACCGCTGAG
The DNA here is from genome assembly GCA_002091835.1 of Anopheles maculatus. Taxonomy (NCBI): domain Eukaryota; kingdom Metazoa; phylum Arthropoda; class Insecta; order Diptera; family Culicidae; genus Anopheles; species Anopheles maculatus. The sequence goes on from KZ062951.1 coordinate 59,951, forward strand.
ATCGTTGGCTTCGAAGTCGAACACTCGCGAAAAGCTACCCTTGGACGCTTCGTGCACCAGTAGGATCTGTGGAAGTGGGGGGAAAGAAAATACAATTACCAATTCCGTTTGTCAAATAAATCTGACTCGTATACTTGCCTGCACTCTTTGGCATTGTATTAAGCTCTGCATGTGGGTCAGAATGCGAAAGACCATATGCTCAATGGTGCTTTGCTCCTCGAAGATCATGCGCGCGAGATCGAGCAGCACCTGGTTGCGTTTCACCTCTAGCTGTGACTTTTCGTACAGCTGCGCATTCCGAAGCCCGATACCACAGAACTGCAGGTAGGACGAGAATATCTGCAAATACAGAACAGCAAATCGATTAGTTTGTAACTTTATCAAATTTCTTTTCCCCGATAATAAAAACTCGGCTTGTATCGCAGAGAACGTTGGAAACTATCAGAGAAGATATCTAAACGAAAAGTCAACCATCTTGATCAGATTTGCACCTTGCGGTAAATCCTGCAAAAGAGACCCGTAGCTCCAACCATGTCTTCCTTGATATTGAAGCTAGCGAGAACCATCTAAAACTTGGAGGTGTTAACTTCGGGAACTATTTTCGATTAATCAATCCAGATCGTGGGATACGCGGAAGACATAGACCTCATTGATCTCAGGCAGTAGCAAATGCGTGGTAGGCATGAATATCGGATTTACAGACCATGGCGCTAGACCCTGAGCGGCACTGCAGATCGCAAAGCGACTATAACGCCACAAAAGTAAATAAATAAATCCATAAGTGTTGAGTAAAAGTCGCTCACTGGTGCGAATTAAAATAACGCCCCAGCGGTGGTCCTTTATTTGTTGTTCACCCACGAGCATAAACCGATGAAAGGATAATAAAATGAACCTGTGTGAAGGGGTCTGGATCGTTGGCGTGCGCCGGAAAACACGATTTTAACACCCAATCCAAACAATTTGCACATGATATTCGCTTTGAGTGCACTCAAGTATTCGGTTAACGGGTTTCTCTCCCCTAGCGAAGCACCAGAAATGGGAAATACACAAACACGATAAATAAATTGCACCCACCACGTGACCAAACGTATCTCTTCTTCATCGCTTTCACTGCTGGCTCCAAGTTCTATCCAGGGCAGGGCATATCCTTCCGAAGCTCTTTTCGGAACCCATCATTAATCTCATCTCGGTTTCGGTTCGCATACCTCGGTTCCGCTCGAATGTGCAGCACACAGTGTGCGGGTGAAAATTTGCCAATTCATGTGCTTTTATATGCCATCGCCATTCGCGTGTGTCCAAAATCCACAACATTTGCGTCTTCTCAAAAGAAGGGACATTCGAGTGACAGCAGCAGGGAGGAGCGTACATGTCCGATGCGCGCGTCAAATGTTACTGCATGTACACGCCTGGGATATGATTTTAATATTTCATGATTTTTCACACGCCAGCAGCGCGGTGCGCTTTTCAATTTTTGCCACACAAGAATCATGAACCCGGCAACTGTCCACATCCGGGCGTTGATATATTCTCTCGCGGGAAAAATCGTAATCGAATTGCACACATTCGAACATGGTACGAGCATTTTTTTCCTGTTGCTGTATTTATAGTTGTTTTGCAGAATGCGGAAACAAACGCGAGCATAACAAGTAAAATGGGGAAATATATTTTCTTTACAGCACCCGGTTTCTGCGTTTCTGCTCGGCGATGCATTCGCCGCGGTCCATCACATGCGTTGCGCGTTTAAGCAGAAGGGTATCATAAAATTATTTATACCCCATCCAATATTCGTTTCAATGTTGCATGGATCTGTGTTTTGTGCCCCGTTTCATCCAATAACCTTTACGCTCGCAAATGACATGCCGTAAAGTTTACTGTAATATCGTCATGTTCGTATGCGGTACCTTCGAAATGAAAGGTTTGTTTCAAGGAGTTTGTTTAGGGTTGTCGGAATGGTAATATCACTACGATCTTTGTAAAGCCAATTTTATTGGTTGCGCTGGACGATGACATTGTATGAAGCAAGTACAAAGTATGGATTATGGGACGCAAATCGATATTACTTATTATCAAGATAATGACGATTGAGGATTTTGATACTTTGCACAGGAAATGCTCAAGCCGATTGTTACAATTTGGAACGTGTTTACCGTTCAATGTGCGATCACCATTATTAAGTCCGTTTCTTAGTCCGGCCAACGTTTTGTTCATTATTTGACAGGTGTATTTGAATTCGTCTCAAAGTTTATACATTTTTTTTTGTAAAAGACCATGGATGATTAATTCCTAATATGTTGGTATCGTTTGTGCTGGCGCAGTACATTTCAGGTTGCGCTGGACGATGACATTGTATGAAGCAAGTACAAAGTATGGATTATGGGACGCAAATCGATATTACTTATTATCAAGATAATGACGATTGAGGATTTTGATACTTTGCACAGGAAATGCTCGAGCCGATTGTTACAATTTGGAACGTGTTTACCGTTCAATGTGCGATCACCATTATTAAGTCCGTTTCTTAGTCCGGCCAACGTTTTGTTCATTATTTGACAGGTATATTTGAGTTCGTCTCAATGTTTATACATTTTTTTGTAAAAGACCATGGATGATTAACTCCCAAAATGTTTGCTATCGTTGGTGCTGGCAAAATAGTTACCGTATTAGTTAAGTTGATCAACCCCATTCTGTATAAAAATAGACAAGTGTAGTAATACAGTTCTCGACAAAAAGGAAAATGCATCAAACATGAAAGTACCATATGCGATTTTTTCCGATATCCTTCAAATTTAACATGTGCGGTCAAACGATTATTTTTTTTCGGATATGCAACAGTCAACCAACACTATAAAACCTATGAATTTCGATATTGAAGTGACAGTGAACAAACGAAAACAATTTTACCAACACACGCAGGCCCATGCACTCTTGTGCCGCCGAAGCATCATCAACTTCCGCTTCAACAACATTTCATTATTTTGCATATGTGCTCGTTATTTAATTTTAATTGATTATCAAAGTGCACGGCACGTCACCGGATCGCGGATCGATCGTTTGATGGATAGCGCACATAATTAAAAGCTTCCCGGAGGAATTTTTGGAAAATCCAGACCCAGACTGGCTAGCAGCCACCACCAGTGGTGCAGTAGTGAATGGCATGCAAGTCCACTATTAATCAAGTTTGGCTAGATGGAGGGTGGTGGTTGGATGGATCCCTCCCTTCTATAACCCTAATGCTTACCTTCTCGTCCGCGGTGCTAAAGCACTGATCACCCTGTTTGTTCATCACTTGCGCGACTCCAACCACGTCCCCGGACGCATCCTTGATTGGCATGCAGAGTAGCGCCTTTGTACGGTAGCCAGTTTGTACATCGATTTCCCGGTTGAAACGTTCATCCTGAAAAATGAAATGGGAAAATCAAAAACGGTTAGTCAATGGTAGTTTTGATTCTGGACAAAAAAAAATTTTGATTCATCTATAGTTATTTTTTAATTACTTAAATTCTTACGAATTCGAACATAGCACATGTTTGTGGCAGGTAGTCGGAAATAGAACTACTGGCGGCAAAGGTTTATGGATTCCATATGGTTATACCATAGCAAATTAATTAATACTGGCGAAAAGGTACACCAGAAATTCAATACTCCTATTGCAAGGGAATATTTACCCATATGAAACGATTGCGTGGTTCATTTCATGTTCAGGGTGGTTGCGGAATTTTGTTCTATAATTAGTTTTATATAGCAAAAAAAAGAAATTACCTGTTGGATACATCCTCACACAGTTGATGCATTAATGATGTTGTTTTCATTGTTCTACACCACCACCAATAATAATGTGCATCACACACAATTCTCATTAAAATTGCCCAATGTTTGCACATCAATCGTAATTCAAAAGCAAATGGTTGTGGATTCATTTTGTCCGAAATATTCCGAAACCCACCCGCCGAAAACCAACAGCATTCATTAGCATATTTATAATCAGCGATTCCGGTCCGCACCGAACCGAGTGGAAAATAGCTATATGGAATAGCTACGACTGAGAATGCGGATTGGGGGTTTAGATTGAAAATTCAACCATAAACCACTATCGTAATTTCGTCGCTGTGGAACAATTGGAAGGAAAACAGGTGCTTCAATTCCACGGTTCCACACACACACACAAATAAACAAAGCCAAATAACCTAAACCAGATGGATATTTGCATAGCATTAGGCGATGTATTTCAATCCAAATTAGTAGCTTAATAAAAAAATAAAACACGAAACAGAACATTATGCCGTTCAACAAGCTGAGTTCTGTGAGTTCGGTAATAAATCTTTAATTACGTTTCATATGATTCATTTAACAAAACAAACCAAGCCACCCGTAGCTAGTTGGTTGCATTACATTTGCCAGTGTGCGGCAACAAATGAACTGAGTTTTAATAAAATATGCATCCATCCTTTTACAAGTGGCTCTTGCTGTCTGTGCTGCAACGGCCAGACAAGACAAAAAGTGGACAAGACTTTAAGCAGCCGAAGCTTCCGGGATTATATGGAAGTGGGAGATCACAAAACTGAACACCGATGGAGAAAGTACGAACGTGTGCACCGGTAGCTTTCGCTGCAGTAGTCCGGGATTTTTCAGCTGTTGCAGAGAATGTGTACAGCGGTTGGATGCAGCAAAACGAAACCAAAGTGCGTCGGGATGTAAGCCGTCTAATGGGAAAGGGTGGGCCAAGGTTTACCAGGGTAGCGCTTAGGTGAGATAGACTTCTAGCAGGATTTGGATAAAATTAGAATGTTCCCTAGTACAGTTCTGGCCAGCGCAACATGAAATGTACTGCAATTTGTCGGGGAATTAATCCATCCAGCGAGCGGTGTAGGTTATTATGAAAAGAGCACTAGCATTATGAAATGGTTAAGCAGCGTGTTGAGTGGTTTCGTGCGACACTGAATGAGCTAAGCAATTGCTTTTATATGGTTCGAGAGTTTCATTATCACTCTCTAGCTTCGACAAACACATACAAACCCTCCCCCCACATTCTATCACTTCAGGAATGTGTGTGTGTGTGTAGAAGAAGATAAAGGGCTCAATGGCAGGTTTGTATTTATTTGAATTCCAAACATGAATCATGGTTTCCACAAACAGAAGGGTTGAAGTAAACAGACTTTTGATGCTTTATTTGTTTGTATTTGACCCTTTGGGGATGGAGTTTGCTGCTACTAAGGGTAGCTCCTTCTGGCAGGGAAGTTATGACCTCACAATATGTATATGGATCAACCAAGACGAACCCGAGAACACATCATCCATGCTACGCCTGGCAGGAGACCGGTGGCCGATGTTGTGGTTTTTTCGGTTCCGGTAGTATTTTACCGAAAGACTGGTGGAGTTTCTCACACTATTCCCCACAGGGATCTCCTCCCGGGACCACTGATACCATGCGGTGAATGTAGTATCGATTTTCCAACCTGCCCCATGACACCACCTGTATGGTACCAGTAGTGTGGCAATGGTTCGAAACAAGGGAAGGTGTAGAGAGCTGATAAGGTTGGTGGATGGGTACTATCGAAAGGAACAACAATTCCCAGCAATTAAGGAGAAACATACGCGCGCTAGTGTAATTGTGACCATCATCACCACCACCACCATTACGCCGTCAGAACACCCGGGGACCAGCAATGGTGTCAAACCCGGTGCTATCTTTGTTTGCCGAGCGATAAGATAACAAAAGTCGCCCTTTTTCAGTGCACCACCAGTCTTGCGTTGGGGCTGCGACACCATTTGCGTTTCAGTTCGGTAGCAGAAAACTAGCTGCTTGCTGTAAGTTTTGTCTCACGATCACGAGCAGTACAAGTTTTAAGACCTTGGCAAAGCGGATCAAACCTTTTCGGAGTGAGGAAGGCATTTTGTTTTCTGCCAGTGGACCGAGGTGTACGTTGTTCCTTTTACCTGCTCGGAAATACATCGTTTTGACACAACAGCAACCAGCGTACCAACATGGCGTCGGAACGGTACGAGCTCAACATGAACATGAAGTGTGTGAAGTACATGATCTTCGTCATCAGCATTACGTTCGCGGTGAGTATATGAAGGTGTGTGATGAGGGTTCTAAAATGCGATCGGAATCGATCACCTGACTCCGGATTTGTTGTTGAATTTCACCACAAATCCGTGTTTAGATATTGAGTGTTCGATACGTATCAGGTGTGTCGTTATCTTTTCAACAACGCCCGGGTACTTTTGTACTTAGTGATGGAAAAAGATGAGTCAGAAATATTCAGGACCGTTGCTGATTGCTAAACACATTCTGTGTGGTTTCCATTCTATTTCCCTTTACCAGGTAGTGGCCGCAATGCTTCTGTCGATGGCTGTGGCCATAGGTAATTTGTTCGATGATTTCCAGAACTTTATCGATTCACACTTCTTCGTGCCACCGAATCTGCTCATTGCCATCGGCATCATTCTGCTGGTGATTGCTCTGTTCGGGTGTATCGGTGCGCTGAAGGAAAGCACAGCCATGATCAACATTGTAAGTTGGCAACGTGATGTGGTAAGAATATCATGAAGAGCTAAGGATTCAACGCGATTTTCTTTCTCTTGCAGTATGGTGTTTTGCTGTTGAGTGTGTTTGTGTTGCAGCTTGCGGCAGCCATTACCGCGTTTGTGATGCGCGGACAGGTGGAGATGATGGTGCGTCAGAAGATCTTCGATTCGATGGAAAATTATAAGCAGCAGGAAGGTTACCGCAATCCGATCGATACGCTGCAGAACACGGTAAGACTTTGTCGCTTTATCGCAAACACCAAAGACGTCAGTGTTGATAATTATTGAAACTTGTCTTCCTCTCTCTCTCTCTCTCTTGCTCGAACAGCTTGAATGTTGCGGTGTTGATGGATATAGCGATTGGGCCCAATTCCTGCCATCGGACGGCGTTGTGATGGAGTATCCGGAAACTTGCTGTGCGGCCCCCCCGGTCGATGGAGAATGCATCCCACGAGATTACGGTTGCTATTCGCGCCTTTCGTGGCTAATCTCGCAGGGTTCGGTACTGATCGCGACTGGTACGGTTGCTGTAGCCTTCGTGCAGGTTTTGGGAGCTGTCTGTGCATTCATGCTGGCCAGCGCAATTCGTCGTGCAAAGACGCTGCGAGCTACTCGCCGGTGGCATCTGCAGCAGAGCCTTGGCATCATGACCAAGCCTATTGAGCCGCAGTACACGGGCATGGAGAAGTCGGAGGCTAACGTCGATCCGGACAAGTATCTGCCCACTAGCCCGAGCGTCTGCTAAGATGAGTTGACGAGCGTCATTGTAACTGTTTTTACTGAAGTATATCTTAGCTTCTAATATGGTTGCTTAAACTACGTATAACAAGTAGTATTTTTGTGTTGAATAAATGTGATGTAAAGAATACTGAACGTACGATTGAAATTGAGTGCTATGTAGAAATGTTGAAACATTCAGACAATAACTATATAATCCTTACCATGAAGTAAGAATTTTAAAATCAAGATACTTATTTGTTTGTTAGATTGAACAAGCATTCTGCTTTTGGTTTCTGAGCCAAGTATGTCTGGGCCTTGAGTACGCCAGATTTAAATTTTATGTAATCTATCAAATTCAAACTATGTACATTGTAACTACATAATAGACTTGCCAGTGTACGAGGAACGGATCGAATGAGATTTCATAATGGTCACGTTTGGTAAGAAACTAGAACCACGGGATGTTCCTTTTGTTAAATTGCAGAATCAAATTATTTATTGTAAAGAGGAATCATTCAAAAACATTTCCAATATTGCAATCTTTAATTAGGCATTTTCTATTTTGTTGAGATCAAGATTAGTCAAAAAAAGAGATAATTGTGTACAACTATCAACAAAAGTAAAGCGCCACGTAGCACTCACATGAGACGAATGTCATTGCGTGAGTCCGGTACATTACTTACGGAATCAACGAAATCCGTCAAGAACATGCCGAAAAGCTCGGTAAGCCAAACTCAAGCTTATCCTCTATTCATGAGCAATTACCTGCTGTGGCACATCCAGTGCTAATTAAGCTAGCAAAAAAACAGAAGTGAAACACAAACCGATTGTGATCCCTTTTCATTGTACGAAACAAGACAATAAGCCAATAAATCTTTCATCACGTGCAACACTAAAAACAAAATCCCAAATAAAAGCCCGGGTAGATTTTTGTTCCTGACGTTTTGTGCTTGCCCTACATCATTCGGCAGAGCGGTGGTTTTGCTGTTCGGGGCAAATGAATTCTTATTGAGTTCAGCAGCAGCTAATAAATATTCCATGCCCGTGAAACTGTGAGCCGAACCCCGAACCCTCAGACCCACAAAACCATGCACGGTAAAGTTGAATTGCTTGAACTTGCAAACAAAGACCTTCGCCACTCGGGCGCACGGAGAATATGTAGTGCGCGCGTCAACAGGTGGTTCTCGTCAGATTGTGTTAGTGGATGGGTTTCGTTTGCTGGATTTATATGTATATAGAGGAACAGAAGTTGTGTTGTGTCTGCACACTAACCCAACCGCCTACCAACCGTACAGCCCATCAATTATGCAGCAAAGGACATAATAAACAGTGCTACTTAAACTCATTCTCTCTTTCTCTCACACACACACTATTCGTGTTTGTCTCTGTTGGTCTCTTGGATACGGTACTCACCTGGTAAGCATCCGGTATATTTACAGGTTCACCACTTTCGGCAACGTGTCCAGCGATGCCGGTGCCCCAGGCCACCTTTACCTCGTCCTGCTGTTCCATCTCCTCGAGTGTGCTGTTAGAGCACACATCGAACAGTTTCGATACTAAGCATCTGCAAGAAAACGGAAATAAATCAGCGATGGTTTAACGCGCCGTACCGACCAGTCGGTAGCAACCTCGAAATCGGATTACAGATCACCCTGGAATCATAATCCAAATTGGGGGTGGGGGGTACTGGGAAGTTTTGTTTCGGTGGATTGCATTGCTGCATTTTACCTCCTCCTGAATCTGTTCATGGAATCGACGAATTTCCCAACACGATACGCACACATTAACACACGGAACGGATCAAGGATTAATAAATTATCGGCGAATCCTATCACCGCCTATTAGCCGCAAACCGGAAATTGAAAGCCATGACGGATCCGGTACCGGCTAAATCACCCGCGTTGCCATGTGGACACACAGGTAAGCTACGAGTTTTTGCATACGGTGCAAATTTATCATGCGAAACCACCTAACGCCACCCCAAAATGAATTTTACCGGCTTTTGGGAGCTTTCGCAGCGTATGAATAAAATATCCCTCCACTAGCGGGATCGTTTGAGTGGCGGTTTTTGGTAGATAATTTCAAATTTTCGAGAGCAGAGCGAAGGGACAACAACATTAAATCACTATCTTTCAATCTTCAGGCGTCTGAGATTCGACCCAAAAGCACACCACACCACACCACCGACCGAAATTCGCTTCCACATAACGACCGTATCATCCAATCATTGTCTTGCGGTGTGTCCCCGCGGGGTACGAGGTGGCGTGGTTCTGCGCTTGCCAAATGAAAATTGATTACTTATGCTGCAAACATCACATTAATTATAATGAAACAAAACCAACAACGCCACCAAGTCGTCCACTGGTGCCGGGAGTTCGGAGTTTTCAGCGCTGTGTCACACGACGTAGGACGTAGGATTCGCTACATGTCATACGCTTGTCCTGCGGTACCCATGTATTCCGTGGCTGACGATGTGCTTCTACCAACAAAGGCACTTAATGGGAAACACACATACGAGAATGCGTTTGCGAAGGAGTCGGATGCGAGAGGAAAAGTAAAAATCCATCACAATATCAAGGACATCTCCGGATTGGGAGGATCGCAGTTGCGGTGGAATCGTGCGGACGACGGACCGTCGTTGTTTTCCGGCAGGAACAACAGTGCCATATGTGCAACAAACAAAAACAAAAATCCGGTGGCATTGCTGTTCTATGGCGCGGTAATGGGAAAAAATTGTCTTGAATATATTTTCATTAGAGAGCAACAGTACTTGACGGTTCACGAAAGGTTCATCACATATCGCATGATGGATTGTTTGTGTGCTTTGCGCTCGAAAGCAAGGTTGGAGCCATCGGTTTGGAAGAACCGACTCCCACCAGCTCATGTCATGGATAAACGCCTTCCGGCCGTATACGGAGGTGAACGTTCCTGCCCCTTTCATACCGAAACAGGAATGCTCCATGGCGTTGCGTGCCGGGTCTATTCTCGACAGAGCTTGCAGTAATGAATTGAATTCCGCCCTAGTGTACTATAATAAGCAGGGAAATCAGCAGCAACCCCTACTGATATATCATTACGCCGAAAGTGCTCACGGTTAGAAATCAAATACAAATTGTCTCAAGTGGCGCACAGCAGGATGGGCGAGCGATTTTGCGCGACGTTGTCCCAGCTACGCCAAAAATATCTGGCAATATTTCACCGGGATTCCGATCAAAATTAATTTACCGGGAAATCATGAAAGGATTAGATAAAATTGCCTGCTATTGTAGGAGTATAAACGGATTTAATTTTGGTATGTTGGAAATGGGCAAATACCGGGGATTGTCTTTGCCATCAGGGAATTGTCCATACTAGAAATTTTAGAATTAAAATTAAAAGAGATCCAGTTACAGAGACGGTAACGTTTTTGGTCTTGCAATAGCGTTATTAAGCAAACATTTTAAAGTGTCTCATACATATTTTTCGCAGTAGATTCTCCCCCAGCATACCAAAAACATGGCCGTACGTGCGTTCGCACTTTTTCGCAAATCAAACGAAAGTTTTTTATGACACTTTCTAACATTATCCATCTACCAGTGAATATACAGGGATTTACAAAAGTTCTGTAACAGTAATTTGTCGCATTTCGCGTCAGTAGCAAGCTCATACTTAACGGTTCGGGTGTCATGTCCTAAGACTTTTAATGCCAGTTCTTCTCATTCCTCACTGAACTTGACACTTGGCGCACTAATTAATGCACGAGACACACACACACACACTCCAAGCTGGCGCAAAATGTGTCTTGTTGACATGTGTGAGTTTTTCCTTGGAAGTAAGCACACGCGCGCTTCACCCAAAACTTCTGTCGGTGGTTTAACAAAAGGAGAAATAGAAGTACCTGCGTAAATTGATAATCTCGGCATTTCGTGCTCGGTACGCTCGCTGTATTGGGGAAGAACATGCCCGAAAGCGTACAAAATAATGACGAATCGTCTGCTACAGCTGCTGTCACAACGTAAGCTAGTAAACAAGTGACTTCAACTGAATACGCTTGATGGTTCACATGATTACATGTAATGAAACATAATCCGACCGCTAATTGATAAATGCATCGCGAGCACAGGAATTACAAAGTGCTTTTGCACTGACAAAAATAGAAATACCGGGCACGTATACAAGCCCGTGCTACTGGATCGCATTCTCGTGCGAACGTAAAACGAGCAAGATACCACCGCGAGGCATTCCAGTCAGTCAACCTTCATCGGTTCATCGGGTGGGTTCAATATGCGGTGGCAGCATTGGAACTAAACATCAAAATATACCGGATAGACTTTCCAATTTATGCCTTCGGCAAAAGTCGATGTGATCGATCTCGCTGCCAAAATTATATGTTACCATTCCTGAACGAATCAAAAGAACGTTTTCCCCGGAAACAGCATTTTCTTGTCTGTGGTTCAACGTGATGCGCGCCCTTATCGGTAGGGTTTTTTGGCATTTGCTAATGATGCATTCGCCCACGTTCTCGTTGGCGTATGTTTCGGTCCCATCGATAATAATACGTACTTTT
>KZ062951.1:73140-91468 GCA_002091835.1 Anopheles maculatus
AACGTAGCATCGAGCCCCACTGTGCCCCCCTGCTCGGTGGGCATTCTGCTTTGGGGCTCCTCTATGCTGCGCAAGTGCAGTCCTGTGGAAAGCGGAAAGAGAGAAGAAAAACGGAAACCATCAATGTAACTAAGCGCAACACCACTGGACGAATTATTTAACTTGATTAAGCGATTTTCGGCAAACGGGGAGCGTTGGATATTGTTGGTATGACTTTTTTTTCCCCCTTTACAAGCAAGATAACCGACCGGCGGTTACGTTGGATGCGTCCGTTCAAGTGTAATGTGTATGATAAATGTGTTTTGCAGTAGGGTATGGTAGCGAATCCGAAACGGTTGATGAAGAAAGTCTTGTAGCCGGTGGGTTTATTAGATAATATGTAAAAAAAAGCCTAATCTTGCATCTCGTAGAACGTACAAGGTTTGGAAAACTTTTTAAAATATCCTGTGACATAGATAGTAGAAGTAAATATATCTAGCGTCCTGTAAAGCGTTATATTGAGCCTGAGTTGGGGTTCTCTTAATTCGAGTGGTGCAGTCTTTAGATTTAAAAAGACGTTAAATGTATATGACCCAGTAGTTTTAATCAATATTTGAATGATTGACTGATTTATTTTCTATTTTTCCATCCGCATCTTTCGTGGTGGTGTTTGAACGGATTGTGTTAGTTTGAGTACTTTGAAAAATTAAATCAAATATATACGAATGTTACTAAGCTAAGACGTGTTATTCTGTAGTATTCTGATGCTTGTGGGTTTTGGGAGACGGTTAGAATGGACCCAACTCCCCCCCCCATCTTTGGAAACTTAACTGTTTTTCTATTTTTGCAAAATAAATATTGAATTCTAACAGTTGTTTAAATGCTGATGTGGATCATTAAAACCATACAATCATTACAAATACAAACATCAGAACGCAATCAGTGTAAATGACAAATAAAAATGTAAAACGAGTAACTTTAGTCATTCCAAACAAAAATCTGAAATTGTTTTAAATTCTTCAGGTAGTAACATATCTTGTTTCGAACATCAAACCAGCAACGTTCTTTTCCCACGAAGTTGTTCAGTGTTTTCGTACCGAACACATTCTGAACAGCTTTAAACATACTTCTTCGATTCAAAGTTCTTGCTTGAAACTTGAACCGCTCCGTTCGCTCGTATAATGTCTGTCAAACGCAACCAACTCGAAGATGAGACTCCTTGGGAAACGGAGAAATGCCTTATCATCTGAGTCAACAAAGTTCCAACCTTTTGTCGTTCGGGACGTTTTCCCGTCATTCGGTGAAAAACATGATGCCCCCCTATATAATGGTGAAACACTAGCAGCACAACTGAAATAACGGAAATGTTTCCAGCGTAATGTTTTGTTTCATGGTTTGCACCATTTGCATACTGACTACCGAGTGCCAGGTACTACTACCATGGGAGTTTCGGCAGTGTACGCACCCCACTGGACGGGCAACGATGGAAATCCATGCCATGGGAAAACAGTTTGGAAAAGATCAATGGAATGCAAACGTGCGTCTAAAGAACCATATCCACTTTCCAAGGTTCGAGTTACCTGCGGATGGAAACGGTTCCCGGTACTGTTGAAGAGAAATACAGTGTCTGTCAGATCGGGGCTAAGCTCGTTCAGGTGGTTTACGTGTAGCCGAAACTGAATCGACGATGTGGGCGATTTCATGTTTCACCGCCCTCACTCCTGGGCCCTGCTTGCTTAACTGTGCTCCTCTCCACCAGCAGAGTACGGCCTTTTTATGTCAGCAGCAACCAAAAAGTAACCAAAAAATGATTTTGAAAGGATCAAATTTAGTCCTACCGATAAAGTATCGTTGCGAGATTATTTGTGGTTCGATATGGGCAGGACGACTTTGCACGAAAAATCAGAAAATATGACCATATTGCGTTTGGAACGCAATGCCCTTCCCGGAGTGCTAAACCACCTTCTTGCAAAGTTACCACAACCGGAGGAATGTAATTTATTATCATTTGCTCAGACCAGCCAAGTCATGCTTGGCATTAGCGGGAAGGCTCTTAGTGCGCCACTTGCATGCCACTGCACATTCGCAAAAGCAAAAGTCAGTACCATGACCATGCAAGGACGTATTTTTCTCCCTACGGTCGGAATCCATGTACCCCCCCGGTAAGAACCCTTAGGTGAGAAAACGTTACGACTTTTATCTGTCCGAAACTACCACACCGCAGCACCAAAGGGGAAGAAACTGTTCGGCAAAGGGAAAATTTGCGGTCGCTAGCGGCAAGTAACAAACGACTGTGGTTGAACGATAGTGTAAAGATTAGCGGAAATTACCTTGCTTGTTTCGCTTGTAACGACAACCATTGAAACGACACATGCTAGTGCTCTGGCCCATCAGGGCCCCCTGTTCCGGTGCTGGCAGGAAGCTGGCTCCGTTTCCGGCACTATTTTCCAATAAACGCACTCACTGGATGGCGCCGTGCCCGGTCGATGCTGCCGTTGCCACTGGACCGAACAACCGGACCGACAACGCCACCGTCGACGACCGACCCCGTGGGGAAGGAGCAGTATCTGCCCGACGGAACCACCACAACCACTGGTACTTCTTCCACTTTCGCGCTGTTTGCTAGCAGTGTTCGGTGCGATGCGAAAGCAGTGGCACTTCATTTTACCCACACATGCGACGCGCGGTCATGGAACACGGCTGGTTTTTGGTCACATTTTCGCTTTTCACTGGCGACAACGCACACGATGCAAGGTCGAGAATTAGTTCGTGGTGTAACGAATGTTATTTAACTTTTTCCTCTGTTTGGCGAGTGTGTAATTGTTTGTCGGTAACGTTAAAACAAACTGGAGAAAAAGAAATAAATGATAAAATAACACTTCTTTTGTGGTTCTTGTTGTGAAAGTACTACACTTGCTACAGCCACATCACGAATTCACACATTAATGAATTATTGTTTTAACATGCTTCTGGACATCGGTTTAGAAAATCTTACTTATAGTGAAATAAACATTTTCTACAATTTTTTAAATCTTTGGTTGCTTACATTGTCTTAAAAACCTGTGCACAGTAAAGACGGTCACGATAGTAAGGGTTTGCGCCTGGGAACTATGCAAGGCGTAGTCAGAAAGTTTGCTCCGGCTAAATATCCTTATTATATACGCCTTAGGATAGGCAATTTTCAAACAATTGATTAAGGTAAAACGGTATAAAATGTACATTCCACTCAAATGTCGATAAAAATTCAGGAAATTCATTATTTAAATAAGTAAATGAACCACTCTGTTTGATGTGCAAATAAGAGCATTGTTGAAGAAAATTAAATAAGTTCGAAATGTCTGACCAAATGTCTTGAAAAATGTATTCAAAGCATTTAAAGTTGTCGTATTTAAACATTGCGGCGCAATAGAACATTCTCGGGACGGTCAAAGTAATGTTACAGGCTAATGGGCAAATACTGTGAAAGTACCAGAAGACCTTCTACAGTGTCGATTTGCACAAAGCTTATACAAATAGTAAATAATTGATTACAAAAATTCGATGAAAATAGTTTAACTGCTAAGACACGTCGTCACATTCGTGCTGGACACGTATTACGGGCAAGTAGAATAATAATTATGATAAAACCTTCAACTATCTCACTAAATAACACTCTGTCCACTTGAAGAAGAAACCATACGCAACCCTTCTGGATGATGCGAGAACATTCTTGCTTGCCCAATCATTACTTGTAAAACACGACCATCATTCTCAATTTCGCTGTAACCCATCGGACAGCAGTTGCAAGGTGAACACGGCATACAGTGCCCGTTTGCATTTTTCACCGTCCGACATGACAGCCAGCACTTTCCGAGCGATACGAATTGATAGTCTGCCGGCACGCGATGCATTTCCTCCTTTAATGGAGCTTAATGGAGACGCCTGGTGGCGGACCGCCGTCCGATAAGGATTGGTATTCGAATACGGTCGGTACAGGAGCGTGCTGTGTGCTCAAAAAGTAGTTGAAATTGTCAAACATTTCATTCCCCCTGGTCGAGTAATGGTTCGACAAACTACCGATTGCGTTCGCGTGATCGATACTTAAATTTTCCATTTATGATGGCTTGTGCCCCAAAAATTGATCGAAGATTATGTGAACACCATGCTCATGCTGGCGGGGGTTAGCTCCGCCAAAGCAAATAGTAGTTTGCTTCTACGAATGTAACGAAAATCGACTCGAAACACCATTAACGCTGTGATGGGGGCGCCCCGATGGCCGACCCATCTTCCCCGTTGAACGACTTGAAAACATTACCGTTTTTCTTTTTTTGTCGCTAACAGCAATCTGCAACTATTGCAATGCCGCGATGATCTCGCACTTTGTTTCATTAGTATGCGGTCCGTTTCCGCGAATGGAGACCGCCTTCCACCTTATCCGGCCCGCTCGCAACAGGACGACGAACAGCGCGCGTCGAATGCGAATGATGGTGGATGAGTTTTGAAAGTGAAATTCCACCCAAGCTGGTGGCGAATGATGATGGTGGACGCGCATCGATCCGTCGTGCGGGTGGTCTCGCGTTCAGTGTTGACGCTGCCGAGTCTGTTTCTTTCTTCTTGTTCACGGTTCTTCCTTCGGTTTTGTGCTCTGTGTTCCGGCTTAGCAATGAACTCATTGAGTGGATTGGTTTGGAGAAAAACGGACCGAGCGAATGGAATATGTAATTCGTGGAAAAGCTTACTGCCCGCAATCGACGCATGGGGCGACACATGGGCGAAAGAAGCCTTTCGTTTAATCAGCGAAGGCGATGCGGGAGATGCGGAGAATCAATTTGAACCAATAGCATTGATGACACAGGCAAGATCTTCATCTGCTGCTGATTAAACTGTTTGAACAGTGCTCAAGCGTTGGTTAAACGGTTGCCAGAATCAAAGAGCTTCTTGGGACCGTTTGGGTGATGGTGGACGTAGGATAAGCGCCAAAATTATGCTCGCATGTGTGTGATAAATGGGCAGGATAAGTTTGCAGCAGTCAGAACAAAAACTACAAAGTTGAAGAACAAAGGAAACATTTTTCTTCCTGTTCTAGACGCGGAAACAATCTGCATAAGCGTGGCTATAGCATAGTTGAATATATATTTTTTTTCGAATACTATCTTCAATTCAGTTTTTGCGGATTTGCAAAGCGTTAGATTGCTTTGGTTCAGACGAAGCGTCACTAGTCTTTCACTTCAGCAGTATGCAGAGTATCCTTTTTGAACACAGCACGCAAAAAAGGCTATCCTGTTTCGGGTAAGTAAATTGGTTTGTAGTAACCGCTAAACTTAAACGCATTTTCTTCAGCTTAGAGTATACCATAGCTAAAGTCTAGAAAGAAAAACACCTGGCATTTGCATTGTATATAAAGAACTGTATATTTAAAAGCGCCCCGTTACTGTTTGTGTAGCAATATATTTTGTTATATTCGTTAAAATATGGACCAAAACGCTCCCGAAACTCAGGATAAAGTACATTCGAATATGACAGAGCCTAACCATAGATATATCAGTTCAGCTGTTGAGAGCTGTTGAAGAGCTTGATTTTCATTGTAGTGTTAATGGTCAATAGCAGGACACTCCTAGAAAACTAATTTACCGATCTCACATTCAACAAAAATAGAGTACATAAACCGGATAACTGAAAACATTCATCTCATCTAATTTTAAATTTAAATAAAATTAATAACAATCAATAAGCTTCCAAGATGTTTGACACATGTCGACAACACAATTAGCAATAATTTGTTGCAATCTGTCTGCTGAAAGACACAACCCATCAATTACACAGGATTCTCGGCTACAGGGAACATACAAGCGCTTGCTTCTTTCGTGAAGCAACATTTTATCATGCAAACTCGATTGCTCGTGGTCCTGGTGTAACCGACAACGATGATGAATTGGCACATTGCCTTAACCCGATCGAATGTACGCACGTGCGAACAAAGAAGAAGCTTGCGATTATAATTTGTTTTCCACATTGTGATACCGCTGCCGGACGCAAGGGCACGTGTCCAGCTTTTCTGATCAAAGTTTCGTACAACAAAAACCAAACCTTCAAAAAGAGCTTGGATTTTTTTGGCCTGACACTGCAAGACATCAAATGTGTGCTGTATATTGCAATGAAATGATGTCGCTCGCCATGGTGACCGATTGACCACGAAATCATTCGTCACGAACGTCGTCGCTCTTCGAGGATTTCGCGCACTGCACCGTCACTTGCCAGCTGCAGCACAGGAAGGAACCCGCAGGAAGAGTGAATAACAGATCACTATGAACATCGGGCCAAGAATTCCATAGCTGTTATGTGGGTTCCAGCAGAGCAGTGTCGCAGTAAGACAACAACAAAAAAAAGGATACAGAAAAAGGAGGACAATTCATGTGCGCTAGAGGGATCTCCCAACAAGAGAACATGGAAAAACTTGCGGTTACGTGTCTGAGCTTCGCTTCTATTATTGTTGTAGAAACCAGATGCAGGAATTCGCGTGCGACATCCCAGGGTGATGGTATCACCAACAATGCGCAATGAAGACGTTCCTCTAACCACGGGTATAGGTCAGGCCGCGTGGCACACCAAAACGGCACAAAAATAGCGTGCAAAGTGAGACGATATTTCCATTCCTCTAGACAGGGAACCGGTGACCTTAGGATCACAGGGTCGCTCTTGATGGTGCTGATGATGATGCTGTCCTTTTTTTTGTCGCTTTGCCGCACCATCAATACCAAATCCGATGATGAAGTTGTTTGCCTGTGTGCTGCTATAGTTTTCCTCGCATCATTTTGAGCGTCTTCGTTGAAGAGTTTCCCGGTAGCACACACAATCATTTCATCAATTTCATCGATAACTTTGCAGCAGTTGAACCTAATCGTTACCACTAGAGATGATGCAGAGCAGCGAGATGTATAGGATAATTTTGCAATAAATATCAGTAATCTGTAGATCTGTGGTTGTAAGTTGTTCCTATCGTGTAGATTTATCTTTAGCTCGGGTAGCAGCTTTGAATCGTGTAAATCCTCGAATAAAGTCATACAAATAAGAGTGCTGTTTGAGGATGCTTGCAATATTCGTGTTTGGCTCAAAGCATGCATTAGGAAAATTGCCTGTGAATCATCATCATCGCTGCTCTAACAACTGTTGTTTTTCTGCTCAATAGACGAGAAGCAGTATGACTACTGAATGGCGATATAAGCGGAAACCAAGCATAGTACAACGTATGTTTCATTGAAGAATTTCAGTGTATGAAATGATCATGATGTAATTGTTACTAATATTTTGATTGGCAGACGACAGCGCTAGACCGTGAGTGGTATCGAGGATTGCTGCAGCAGGCCAAGACCGCGAAGCGGTTGTAGCGCCGGATAAGTAAGTAAATAAGTATTTTGCATTTAGTTAGATTAGTTATTGAAAAACTCTAAACAAATGTTTATTAGATCCAGAATATTTCCATACCTGAATATATGTAGTGATAATTTGAACGCTTATCATTTCCTTTTTTAATCAAGCAAATTCTCGTATGAATACGAGCCTAAAATTTGAACTTTAATAATAATATCAAAACATCTACAAGTCTTCGGAGAAAGATCTTAAACATCAGTCCTTAGAAGATTCGATTCTTTGGCCTATTATGTGCTGTTATTAGCACATACGGAAGAGAGAATTGTAAGCACCACATTATCTTGTAGCGTCTCTGAGATCCCTTTTGTTATGGCTATAGAATTAAAAAAAATACGCTTTAATTTTTATAAGCCAACCAGCTCAAAGCAACCAGCACTGATCAATTGGAAGTACTTTGTTATAATGACATTTCACCGGTTTACTGTTTCAAACCATCATCAAAACAAACTTCGAACTCCTACCATGTCAAAAAATGGAACATCTTTGTTGATTTTTCGTGCTGGAGAGCTTTCCGCAAAGCTCTTTCCATGAAAGATGTGTACATGTTACAAAGTGCTTTAATAAAACCGACAGCCAATAACGATTGTAAAGTCATTTTAAAACCAGATCAATTCCCAAACCTTCTAGTAACGGGACGTTTACAAAACAAAAAGCCAGCTAAGGACTACCAGCCGCGTTCCCCGAGTGGCTAGGGATTATTTATAACCAACAATAAATCAATCATTCGATCGCGCGCTCCATTGGTCCAACGGCAACCACGGATCGGGCTACGTGGCTCCCGTGTGGTGGCTTTGTGGAGAGCAGATAGAGTTATCGGTTGAGCGCTTGTTCGCTGGCGAAAGGTGAAGAAATCATCCGCTTAATCGTTACCACTAGAGATGATGCAGAGCAGCGAGATGTATAGGATAATTTTGCAATAAATATCAGTAATCTGTAGATCTGTGGTTGTAAGTTGTTCCTATCGTGTAGATTTATCTTTAGCTCGGGTAGCAGCTTTGAATCGTGTAAATCCTCGAATAAAGTCATACAAATAAGAGTGCTGTTTGAGGATGCTTGCAATATTCGTGTTTGGCTCAAAGCATGCATTAGGAAAATTGCCTGTGAATCATCATCATCGCTGCTCTAACAACTGTTGTTTTTCTGCTCAATAGACGAGAAGCAGTATGACTACTGAATGGCGATATAAGCGGAAACCAAGCATAGTACAACGTATGTTTCATTGAAGAATTTCAGTGTATGAAATGATCATGATGTAATTGTTACTAATATTTTGATTGGCAGACGACAGCGCTAGACCGTGAGTGGTATCGAGGATTGCTGCAGCAGGCCAAGACCGCGAAGCGGTTGTAGCGCCGGATAAGTAAGTAAATAAGTATTTTGCATTTAGTTAGATTAGTTATTGAAAAACTCTAAACAAATGTTTATTAGATCCAGAATATTTCCATACCTGAATATATGTAGTGATAATTTGAACGCTTATCATTTCCTTTTTTAATCAAGCAAATTCTCGTATGAATACGAGCCTAAAATTTGAACTTTAATAATAATATCAAAACATCTACAAGTCTTCGGAGAAAGATCTTAAACATCAGTCCTTAGAAGATTCGATTCTTTGGCCTATTATGTGCTGTTATTAGCACATACGGAAGAGAGAATTGTAAGCACCACATTATCTTGTAGCGTCTCTGAGATCCCTTTTGTTATGGCTATAGAATTAAAAAAAATACGCTTTAATTTTTATAAGCCAACCAGCTCAAAGCAACCAGCACTGATCAATTGGAAGTACTTTGTTATAATGACATTTCACCGGTTTACTGTTTCAAACCATCATCAAAACAAACTTCGAACTCCTACCATGTCAAATAATGGAACATCTTCGTTGATGTTTCGTGCTGGAGAGCTTTCCGCACAGCTTCCATGAAAGATGTGTACATGTTACAAAGTGCTTTAATAAAACCGACAGCCAATAACGATTGTAAAGTCATTTTAAAACCAGATCAATTCCCAAACCTTCTAGTAACGGGGCGTTTACAAAACAAAAAGCCAGCTAAGGACTACCAGCCACGTTCCACGAGTGGCTAGGGATTATTTATAACCAACAATAAATCAATCATTCGATCGCGCGCTCCATTGGTCCAACGGGAACCACGGATCGGGCTACCGTTCCATCCCGTGTGGTGGCTTTGTGGAGAGCAGATAGAGTTATCGGTTGAGCGCTTGTTCGCTGGCGAAAGGTGAAGAAATCATCCGCTAGCCAAAAAGGGAAAGTAAAAAGCATCCTGCACTGCAGACACTCACTCTGCCAGGCGTCGCTTAACAAAGAACCCCGAACCACACAGACAGACTGGTTAACAAAAGGCATCGCGGGCGCGTTATTTTCCTCATTTCAGAGAAATTTTCCTCATAAAAGTAGCAGGAGACAAAAGTTAATTTTTCCCTTACCATCCGCATCGTGCACTGGGCGCTGGTGGCACGAGTTTTCCTAGAAACAATTTCTACTCCGTAACGTTAGTAGCACGATGCTTCTCTTTCCTGCTTGCGGTGTGCATTCGCTGGATAATTAATCTTCAAATGATGATGTCTCCTGCCGTCCAAGGGCATGAGGCATGACGTGGCGGGGACAGGATCGAAGACAACACGATCTTGGACAGAGTATGGGAGGGGCCGCCGCCACCTCTTTGCCGGTTCTTGGGCGGCCAATTCCATCAGCAAACACATCGTGTGCGGCTGCGGCACTGACAAGACGAGTGATAAATTGTTGTCGTTGCAAAAGTTTATCTTCTCGCACACCCGCGTTCCCGCAGCAAGTAGCCGACGCGAGTACTGTGCCTGTATTGTGGGGTGATGCTTTTGCTTTGGCTAAATGAGGTAAGAAAATCGTCAATCACAATGACTGGGTAACAATCCATTTGTGAAGGAGGCTTTTCTTCACTGTTTGGGCTAAAGAAACAGAAACAAACACGAAAACCAATGCACACGCGTGGCTGCTCTGGACGGAAGGTTAAACATTCTTCAAAAGTATACATATTGTGTGGCCTGATATTCTGAGAACAAAACGAAGCAGTAATGAAACACATTCTATGGTAAATTAAAGATTTCAAGTGAACATACAACGCGCTAAGAGAATCAGTTCTGTACCATGAATTCCGCAAATAGGAAAATTCTATCGGGACAGCTTACAATAAGGACTTTCACGGGATGAAATCTCGAATGAACCTACCTCTTGCACTGGTCTCGCACGTTCGACAATCCGACCAAAGAAAATTAGGTTACAATTTTCTCAGACTCATCAAGATTGAGTAGTCCAAGACCGTCAATCGGAAATCGAGCAAATTATTAGAAAAGGGATTGTTTCGCATTTTTCATCGAATCACCATTATCTCTTAACTACTTTTGAGAATTCTGTCACGTAAAATACCTTGTTCCCAATTTTCACCGAAACTTAAAGCATGGGTTAGTATAATTACACCAAGCTTTTTCATCTACTGTGAATTGATGCAATTTTATATATTTTGAGCATAGTTGGGCTCGGAGTTTTGACAAATATTGTCCTCTTATCCGACCAGTCTAGTAAAATTCATCACGATATAATTCTATCAAAATGAAACGTTTGACGGTTGAAACTTTCCATAGAAAAACATGCACTTGCCAGCGGCTGGACAGCCTCCGCGAATGGCATGCTCTCCCCTTCAGCTGGATTTAAAACGAAGACAAATTGAATAACGGAAAAATGTGCTTTACCAAACAACATCAGCCTCACGATAAGTATCATCATGCTCTTCATCATCATTGTCATCATCAGTGTCAGCATCACCATTGAACCAGCTGCTGTACCCGGAGTCTTCGACAACGTTGTTATTGTCGGCAGCGGGTTTGCTGTCATCTTGCCATCATCTGCTCGGTGCGCGAGCAGAGATTTCTGGGAATGCAAGACGTCCATCTTTGTCCCGCGCGTCCGACAGCGCAGCGGAGCAAGGTTAATTTTCCAGAACAATCTCCCGGAGATCGGGTACTCCAGCGGGCACGACATTGCGACAAATGGTTGCAAGATAGGTTCGATGGACGCGCTTTAAATGTTTCATTTTTCCACCCGCTGAACCGTATTCGGGTGATAGCTGTACCGCTCTTTGTTACAATTTTTCGCGACAAAAACAAAACGAAACGAATGGAATGAAAATTCAATAAATTTCCAACTAAAACAGTGTGCACTGTGTTCAGGTGGCTCGTGCTCCTATCGCGCTGGACCACTTTTCCCGGACGAAAATGCATCCGGAGATACGCTGGAACAATGAACGATATGCGAGAGGTTTGTAGTTATGGCAAACAGTCATCGCGCGGTTAAACTTGAAAACTTTTCCAATCTAGTAACGGAAGTAAATTCTGGAAACGATCGGAAACAATGTCTGCACATGCAGAACGCAGAAAGAACAATATTTGCAGGAAATTTCGTTTCGTTTTTTTTGGAAATAAAAGGATTTTCAAATAAAGTTCGATCAAATTAAACTAAAATTAATGGTTTTCCATTTCAAGGAAAAGGTGTGTGTGTGTGTGTGCGGGATTTCGTAGCATTAGCTCCAGAACAAATTCCAAGATTCCGACAATTTTCTTTTTTTTCCACAGTGATCTCAACTGGAAACTCAATGAGATGGCGCGCCTTCGACACCAATAACAGATCTTATCAAAGCGTCATCATTTCATCACCTGAACTGAGTAGCAAACTGATCAAAATCTAGTCTCACCATGAACGGAAAACCCCGGCTTGTTGGTTGGCAATTGGCGATGCACAAGAAAATCCCCCGTAAGGAAGCCCTAATCAGGATTGAAAAATCGTCAAGACACAGCTGTGTCCCATTGAGGTTACACTGCAACGGGCAGGCAGCATCGTACAAGAGCCATTTTTTTCCTGTCTCCCTGCGCCCTATTACTTCTTACCCCATTAGTTTGCCTCAAAAAAAAACCTTCTGCCGAAAACGGAGGCTTAGGAATGTACCCATACTGTACGATGTCACCCCGTATCTCGTGCGGGGAGGTCCATTTTGTCCACGGACATTACGGCAAGCTTACCGATGGAGACCACTTGAGTAATTGGGGCACATTTGTGTGCGACATTTCAGCTAATGTTGCTGAAAAAGTGAGTCACATTTACAACTTTCGGCGCAGCATTCCGGGCCACGCCAAAACGGATCAATCTTCGGACAAGGTTTACGGGAGGGCGATGATCCCAATGCGGTGTCTTTGCCGTGAAAAATGGCCATCGGTGCGGATCGGTGTGCTAGCAAAGAAGGTAGAGAACGGGCCTACTTTTTGTTTTGCGCTACCGGGTGTGGGTCACAAATTTGAGCAGAACGCAACTAAAAGTCAAATATGTCAAAGTTTAACCGCAAGTCCTCGAGCGATGATGGTATTCGTTTACGTTGGTTTAATGATTTTTCTTGGTTACTGTATTTTTATTTGTCTGACGATGCATTAAGGAATGAAAACAAGGCGAGATAGAACATGTTGATAAAAGTTTCATCTTAAAGTTAAAATCGAGTTAATTCTCAGTACAATTTAAATTCTAAAAAGCTTCTGAAACTTCTTACTGATTCTAATGATTTATCAATATAAGTGACGTAAAGGATAACTTTATTGGCCGGCAAGTCCGACCCCCACCTCCCCGCGGTGCCGGCTGGGGTGCGGAGCGAGACGCTTCTGTTGGGTGAAGCTACCAGCAGTTGCAGATCGTTCTGCCGCCGACGACAGGGCTATTCAGCCACACGAGGTTGACTTCAGGTGGTCACAGAGGTTAGGAGTTCCCTTTGTGAATTACACCTGTAAGTCAACAAACGAAGAAGAAATGCTGAGGAGCCCAGATCGGTTTGCTCGTGCCGTGATGGGTCCTGTTGCACTTTTAAGAGGCTGACCTGAGGTGGCCACAGAGGTTTGGTGTCCCTTTGTGATCCACTTGCAGGTTAGCAAACGAAGGTGAAGTGTTGAAGAGTCCAGACTGGGTTCTGGATTCGGATATACTTATAAGGGCGCTTAGGGGAGGAAGACGCATGGGTGTTTCAGCCCGATATGCGTTGCCCCTACGTCGAAAAGATCACACTTCCGTGCCGGTTTGTACCTAGGACATTCCATTGCCCCGGGAATCGAACCGTCGTGGAAGGCAACAACAGAAGAGCGCGGACCGACAAGAAGTCTGTTTGTCGACTGATTGGAGGTCTGCGCATCGTAAGTCTACTACGCCTGTCGGTACTAACCATATTGACACAGCACGGCGCCGAGACATTTCCTTATGGTTATGTCTTTACCCCCTTACTGAAGTCAAGCCTAACCCGGTAATCCAGTAAGGGGATGAAGATACGAGGAGGTTTTAGTCCGTGCGTATCGGACAGGCCCAGGACATGGTGCCTCTAGCTTTATGCGGGTAATACTGGGTCTCAATTAAGATTTCCTCCTTGGTAACAAAAAAAAAACAAAAAACGAAAAAAAAACAAGGATAACTATATTAGTTTAGCAAAACACAAAGGTCTTCTGCGTATGTCAGAACTTTTTGCAAGTTTTTTAACCAAGCTTTAATTTAAAACATTCACCAAATTTTCCAGACAATAACAGCATCACCATCTCATTAAAGCATACTCGAAAAAAACAGTTAAAGCTAAATGGAGTCCTTCAGGTAACCGCACATTGTCAGATGCATACACAGCGCTACGCGGCACAAGAAATAAATTAATAAACCACGCAAAATATCGTTCGCAACGGTACAGGTAAAGACATGTGCCATGTTCAGTACACAGTACAGCGAAACTCGTCGGCTCTGGGCGTTGTAATCGCGACCGTAATACGAACGAGCCGAAGCTTTACTGTAGCTACCGTGAAGCCACCACAACCGCGCACCGAAAGCTTTTAATTATATCCGCTCTTTAAACTGTGCGAACTTTGTCTACTACCTCTACCCGTGCATGAAACGCATTTCGCATCAACGGATGCGCCACTCGAAGAAGCGGCGTGTACGTGTGTGTGTGGAGACTCTCTGTGTCTGCTATCTTTATCAAAAAAGGGTTATAAAATTGAATTTTGCGACGAAATCGCCGAAGAAAATCATTTCACGGAGGTTACCCGGCATC
This sequence comes from Anopheles maculatus, assembly GCA_002091835.1. Classification (NCBI taxonomy): domain Eukaryota; kingdom Metazoa; phylum Arthropoda; class Insecta; order Diptera; family Culicidae; genus Anopheles; species Anopheles maculatus. The sequence continues at coordinate 87,636 of KZ062951.1, forward strand.
ACATATAGCGAACGATAGCCTCAAGAGCTTGAAGATGTCTGCCATTCTGGCCTATTACACTCTGAAAAGTTGGTCGGCTAAATTGGATGAAAATTGAATTTTCATACAGTAAGAGCAAAGCAGGTACAATATTATGATTCTAGTGTATGCAACCTGATCTGCTGGAAATCTGTCAAAATAGAGAAAGAGAGAATGTTGCTAAACGAATTATATGGAAAGCTTTTGCTTTGGGGTTAATGGAATTTTTAAATGGTTTGCGCTATTTTTAAAACCATGGATTTAGCTGTAAGTGACGACCAAGGGGCTCAAATAATATTTATCGTGCTATAAAAAGTGCTCTCGGAAAGAGATGAACGTAGATCCTTTTTTTTTTGACAAGTAATCATGGACAGGTCAAAATTTAAAAATACAAAAGCTCAGATTTTCCACTTATTTAGACATGATGGATGGGGCTTTTGTTTTAAATATAGCATAACGAAATATGGCACTCACTTAAACCTGAACCACGACTGGACGTCATATGCCATGCCGTTTTATCTTTGCCTATTAAATGCAATATTTCAACTATAAAAATAATAAAAAAGCACTACAATATTGCATCCTCCCACAGGTCCACTGACGTCGAGTTTGACGTAACAACGCACTCATCCATCCTGTGTGATGCATTCGGATTCGCGAGACGCGTGAAGAGGTGCTCAAAATAGGGGGAAAAAAAGCTACACACTCTCGCTATTAATCGACCTCGAACGTTGGCGCGGCATATCGTAGGCTAAAATTAGAAGCAAATATGTCGCACAAAGTTCGCTCAACTTTCGATCGGATGCGATTCCATTCACAGGGTTTTCAAGCAGTCCTACTGCCCGGGCCTCTTCCGTACAATCTGTTTTCGATTTCGCCTGACGTTACTTCCTACTGCTTTCGTACTGCTCTCATGCACTTACTAATCTCCCACTCTGGCACTGAGTATTGTTCCCGTAGTACGGGTGGCGCGCGCGAGTGTTTCCTGCATTCGGTAGATATTCTTACCCCATACGGTTGGAAAAGGTTGTTTTTAATCGCATTTACACACGGCGAAGGGTAGGTGGTGTTTTGTAGCGAACTTTCTAGCTAAACTAATTTAACTCAGTCTAACAGCTTCCATTACATTTACAGCATGTCGGTAGGGTGAGAAAAAAAAAACGCTGCTAACTAAATAAATGTCTACCGAGATCCCATTTTCTCCAGTTTTCGCCTTTACGCTGAACTTTTTTGACAGAATAGCTAGCAGGACGACCACGGGAGAAACCGACACTGTTATGTGCAGTACAACAATTACTTTCCCTTAGCTTCGGCAAAACGGTTCTCTACCCCTTTTCGATCGCAAAACCTGGTTAAATACACCGAACTCTTCTATTTCCATTTCCCCATCTGACATCTCCGCCGCAGCTGCTGACCGTGAACCCCAGAAGCAGAATAAATAAAACAATAATTTATACCGACACAAACGAACCTTCGCCCAGGTTTCTGTTGCAAAGGCAAAAGGAGTTTACCCGCTCGGTTCAGCTCGGTTTGCGCACCTGAGAGAAGCCATAATTTAGGCTGACTGACTTGTTCCAGGACATCGCCGTCTGGCAGGGGGACAACATCAACGATGAGGCAATTAGGTGAATGAGTGCGAGCGTAAGTTTAACTGATGGTTTCTCAAACGGTCCCGTTTACGATCCGTACCCGGCTCTGTGTAAAAGGCCATCTCTGCGGTAGACATAAAAGGTGGGCTCTCTTTGCGTTCTTCCTTCCCGGGACATCTTCAGTTGGAAATGATTAAATTAAATGTGACATACAGCCAAGAAGATTCTTATTGAGTAGAGAGAGATGTATTGGATGTAGCGCGGGAAACACACACGACGGTGTAGGAGAAGGAAGGAAGAGTTGTCATTTACTTCGGGATGGGATTATGATACAAGTAGCAAACTCTGCCGCATCAGTGCGGCCAGATGGTTGCAGAAAGTTGTTGCTAATTAAATTTTCTTAAGCCCTGTGCGGTTGGTAATTGTTCGCATTGTAATTGAATTGCAGCACAAGCTTAAAACTTCTACAAACTTGTGAAAGCTATCGGACGGATCGGTGTGACTATTATATTGGACACTGCCGTCTGTCATTTGTAGGAATATTAATGCGACATGAATAATAAACGTTTGTGCGCAAATTTCGAAGTAGATAAACATTGAACTAATAAACACACGGTGTATCTTAAGAAAAGGTTCTTGTAGGGAGCTAGCTTTAAGAAGAGTTTATATATTTAAATCTAGGCACTACAATATTGCATCCTCCCACAGGTCCACTGACGTCGAGTTTGACGTAACAACGCACTCATCCATCCTGTGTGATGCATTCGGATTCGCGAGACGCGTGAAGAGGTGCTCAAAATAGGGGGAAAAAAAGCTACACACTCTCGCTATTAATCGACCTCGAACGTTGGCGCGGCATATCGTAGGCTAAAATTAGAAGCAAATATGTCGCACAAAGTTCGCTCAACTTTCGATCGGATGCGATTCCATTCACAGGGTTTTCAAGCAGTCCTACTGCCCGGGCCTCTTCCGTACAATCTGTTTTCGATTTCGCCTGACGTTACTTCCTACTGCTTTCGTACTGCTCTCATGCACTTACTAATCTCCCACTCTGGCACTGAGTATTGTTCCCGTTCCCGTACGGGTGGCGCGCGCGATTGTTTCCTGCATTCGGTAGATATTCTTACCCCATACGGTTGGAAAAGGTTGTTTTTAATCGTATTTACACACGGCGAAGGGTAGGTGGTGTTTTGTAGCGAACTTTCTAGTTAAACTAATTTAACTCAGTCTAACAGCTTCCAATACATTTACAGCATGAAGCTATCGGTAGGGTAAGAAAAAAAACGCTCCTAACTAAATAAATGTCTACCGAGATCCCATTTTCTCCAGTTTTCGCCTTTACGCTGAACTTTTTTGACAGAATAGCTAGCAGGACGACCACGGGAGAAACCGACACTGTTATGTGCAGTACAACAATTACTTTCCCTTAGCTTCGGCAAAACGGTTCTCTACCCCTTTTCGATCGCAAAACCTGGTTAAATACACCGAACTCGAGGTCTTCTATTTCCATTTTCCATCTAACATCTCCGCCGTTGCTGCTGACCGTGAACCCCAGAAGCAGAATAAATAAAACAATAATTTATACCGACACAAACGAACCTTCGCCCAGGTTTATGTTGCAAAGGCAAAAGGAGTTTACCCGCTCGGTTCAGCTCGGTTTGCGCACCTGAGAGAAGCCATAATTTAGGCTGACTGACTTGTTCCAGGACATCGCCGTCTGGCAGGGGGACAACATCAACGATGAGGCAATTAGGTGAATGAGTGCGAGCGTAAGTTTAACTGATGGTTTCTCAAACGGTCCCGTTTACGATCCGTACCCGGCACTGTGTAAAAGGCCATCTCTGCGGTAGACATAAAAGGTGGGCTCTCTTTGCGTTCTTCCTTCCCGGGACATCTTCAGTTGGAAATGATTAAATTAAATGTGACATACAGCCAAGAAGATTCTTATTGAGTAGAAGAGATGTATTGGATGGAGAGCGGGAAACACACACGACGGTGTAGGAGAAGGAAGGAAGAGTTGTCATTTACTTCGGGATGGGATTATGATACAAGTAGCAAACTCTACCGCATCAGTGCGGCCAGATGATTGCAGAAAGTTGTTGCTAATTAAATTTTCTTAAGCCCTGTGCGGTTGGTAATTGTTCGCATTGTAATTGAATTGCTGCACAAGCTTAAAACTTCTACAAACTTGTGAAAGCTATCGGACGGATCGGTGTGACTATTATA